>WUCR03179669.1:0-15522 GCA_009858155.3 Phymanthus crucifer
TTCTGTAACACCAAAATTCATGATATCCTGAAAGAGGGAAAATCACTCAGAATCAACTGATAATCGTTGTTATACAGTTAAAAGAGAATATAGTATACATTCCAATAAATAATTCTTATTTTCATACAGTTTTTATATGTGCTTGCCCCCCAAAATGCAATGTATTATGGGAATGTGAAAGTGGCGAATGGAATGGTCCTGGATTTGTCATGTTTTGAGCCATTATTTGTAACTCAAATAGAACTCGGCTATTTAGTACTATTTTAGTACTGTCTCATGGGTTTAGGGTGAACACTCTAGCAGACAATGAAACAGCTTGTATTTGAAAGCTTAAATATTGCCAAAAAAACTGTTCACAAAATTCTAAAGACAACTGACTGTATGCCAGTTGTAGACCAAAACAATCCATCTTCCAGTTGTGAGACATTCCATCTTTACATCTTTTATGACAATGTTTCACCTTTGGTAACCTAGAAAAGAAATGTAAAACAATTGTTTTATACCCAAGTCAAACTTGTTATTTTCATTGGTTGGGAGGGAAATAAATCTTGCTGTTTCCCACGTGGGTAATAATTCATAAAACAGACAGAAGACCTAACACTTGGTTAATAAGAGCTTGAAATCCTGTCTTACTACTTCAGCCAATCATAGAAACTTGTGCAAAAATCAATAGATAGATTTATAATATGTAATACCCTATGGTGCGTGAAAAAGCAACTGACGTTTCCGACGCGAGTCTTAGTAAGCGAGAGATGGATGTGGATGGGTTTATATAGGTAGTGTGGAAGATAAATAGCCAAAAATCAGAGACCTTGGGGAGGGAGGGAGGTGATCAGGGAATGGGGCAAAGGGAGAGAAGGGTTGAGTGGGTGATCTAACATTAGCCCTCCAAGTTTCATCTCTCCCTGCATGTTTGTACCTGTATTATCCACAAAACCCACTCACCATTGCTTCAATGTATTCTAATTTTAATTCCATTGATGTTATCTTCTCATTTAACTTTGCTAACTTTGAACGACATGATATATCTGAAAGATAAAGTTAGAAGGAACATTATTGGAATATTTTTGCTGATTTTTAAAAATGTACCCCTGCGATGTAATAAAGGGATCCTGGTCCTAACATGGATGACACCCCCTGGCCAAAGTTTCACTTCTCTTTGAATAAGGCCCTGTTACTTATACGAGTCTAGGCTGTACAATGACCCGATTTTCTCATTACCCTAATAAAGGCCAAGCACACTTCTATTGAATATTGTACTATGCGATAGAAATAATACGAAAGCCAGATGTTTGCCAACCTGTTTGTGCCAAACTAGACAATAGAAAAACAGAAGCACTGGAAACAGTTGAAAGTCTCACAATGATAGCAATTCCAAACATAGACATTGGGTCTAGGGTTTAGAAGGGACGCCAGAATCTGGCTTTCTTTGTGGAACGTGCACGCCTTTACACGGTTATTTCCTGTTGTTCTAGGGGAACATTTCTTCTTGTCTGTTCCATCGTTGGATACTGTATTACTCGAAGAAAAAGCTCTCTTCCTCTAAGATAGTTGTGATCAGTTATATTAACCGATACAAAGGTACGGCCCTGAGGCAATCAAACATCAACACAACCTAAATAT
This sequence comes from Phymanthus crucifer, assembly GCA_009858155.3. Classification (NCBI taxonomy): domain Eukaryota; kingdom Metazoa; phylum Cnidaria; class Anthozoa; order Actiniaria; family Phymanthidae; genus Phymanthus; species Phymanthus crucifer. The sequence goes on from WUCR03179669.1 coordinate 1,624, forward strand.
ACACTCAAAAACTCCAGCTGTTTGACTTGAATCTTATAAATTTCTCAACAAAACTCGACCGAAATCACGCACTGACTGATTGTCTTTTAAGTGTCTATTGTCCCTTAATACACACTCACCAAAATCATTCAGGAATTCAGCTATTTTCTTGATTCCTTCAGAGACTATTTCGATGAATTCTCGGTTCTCCCAGTCCTCTTGTATCTCCTTCTTGACGGAATCCATCTTGTTTTGAATCCACCTCGCCTCGACCCGAACGTATTTATAGGATTAGCTCCCAGGTCCTCTCAACCTACACTCCAGGAACGCCTGCTGAAAAACTGTTTTCTTCTCCAAAAGTGAAAATTTGCATCGACGTCAAACAGCGTTCAACTAAAAATCTGGATCGTAAAAGTCGCTATGCAACAGAAGAAGCTATTGTGGGGGAATAAATACTTAATGGCGCAATGTTTGGTTTGATTGGCGGCAAACAAGGTGGCTAAGTACAGGTACTGATTATTATGTCTGCGTCAAAGTTGTTGATTGTGTCGTAGCTTTTCTCTTGGACGTGGAAAAAAGTTTTCGATTCGATTGAAATTGTCTGTAAAAGGAGTTGAAATTTGCTACTACTAATCCAAAGCCAACGAAGTTTTCAAAAATTTTTTAAGATTATTTGTCACATTTCTTTATTTCGTGCAGAGTTACAGTGTAATGTTAAACACGAAAGGTCACTGTATGGCGTCCTCTACTCTGGAAAGTGGAGTGACAGTTTCATTCTTGAACGACTTCAAAAAACACCTTGTGCATTAGGCAGAACGAACTAAACAGAGCCCATTGGTTAACGGACTCATTAAGGTAACTCTTACACAAGTGCTGCAAAGTAAATACGAAACGGGAGAGAAGTAGTTAGAGATAATCTTTTAAACCAAGGAAGTAAGCCAAGTAATCGCCAAGTAATCTGCTTGTTCAACTACGTACCTCGTATAGCATTTCGCTATACAAGGGATCAAGCTGGTCAGAACTCTTCTAAACGTTACAAAAATGATGTTTAGTACGACTTTTTTATTTGTTCTCGTGGGTTCGTGGTTATTTGTTCCAAAAGTTTCAGCTAATAATCGATGCGACGTCAACCGTCCTGTCCGTTACTGGTCAAGATGCGAGGAATGTTCGATAAACGAACGCTTGAGATGTCCTGCTCCATACATCCACACTTCTAGCGGCATTGGCGTTCGAGGATGTCAACTTCGTATTAATTTTGGAAGCCTCATAGGTACGGTGACAGTGGCTGGTTGCCAACACACCTGTGATAGAATGGAGAGGATCAAAGAATGCTGTAGTGGCTACTGGGGCAGCGACTGCCAAGGTAATGAACCTTCTTATTTTTGTGTCAGGTACAGGTGACTTTAACAGGTTTCTCTGTTCAACTAACAAATATTAAAAAATCACCTGGTTGACGCTTGTCATGATCTGAGATAGACTTCATGTTAAACATTGAATACAATTAAAGTTTTTAAAAGTCTTTGCCAGTCTTAAAACTTTTGCTAGTAATTTCTCTTGATACAAGTTAAATCTACTCTGAGGGAAAAGAGAAAGAAAGGAGACTCTGCAGAAACCATGTTGAAGCTGTAATATGAAAGAAATAGATCTCTAAGAACAAGTTCAGATGGCATACTTCCCATGAGCCAAACTAAAGGAGAAATTTTCAGCTGGGCTATATTTTAGATTTGACTGAGCCAGCTGTACTGAACGCCTGAGCCTTACCACATAATACAACATGCACTCAGTTTCAGATTCAGGTGGTGTACTCTTCATGAAATTTATTGTCACAATAAAGTATGGATCATGAAAAGTATGCCATTTGAACTTGCCTAAAGGAGTTTATGAGTATTATGCATGCTGAGTCAGATTTATACGCATAAGCTATCCTCAAGAGATTGTTAACCTTCATTACTGCACTGACTGTTCCTGTTATGTATAATCCATTTCCTCTTTGTCATGACTGCGTGTATTAATAAATATTAGCAATGTCATAGAATATCTATGAAATAATATTTTGTTCCATATTTTAATTTTATGAAGAAAAAATTTTTTGCAATCCAATGATAAGTTTTTGAGGTATGTTCCAAAGTTCTTTTGATATTGACATTGTCATAAATCCTGTGATCCAATATCAAAGAAACATAAGGACTTAAAGATTGATTAATGGCCATTTTTAATAGTCTGTCAGCTATGTTTTTGTTGACAATGTACCAAAAATTTAAGATTGATTTGGTTCTCAAGGGAGTTATAAAACTAAGATGAAATCGTTATCCTTGAAGAATAATTTGCATGTGAAAATATTCTAAAGAATTATGTGTCATGTATAATTGATTTTTGATGTAAAAAAATTTGAATTGTACATATTTTGTACATATTTTTGTGCTTAATCAAGTACACACAATCTAAATATTTTAGTCTTTTCCGATCCTGATTGACTTTAAAACAAGCCCTTGATATATTGCCTTGTCCCCAGCTGCACTGCCTCATACAGAGTATGCGGTAATAGCAAAGCACTTTTTGTTTTTCAATCTTGTTTAGTTATTAATACATGTATATGAAGAGAGTCAGATTAAATTCTAGCTTATCACCCTTAAAATTGCTTAATGATACTTTTGTATGTGACCTTTATGCAAATTTTAATATAATAATGAAATACTTTTCTACCAGCTCCTATGTTATGCAATTCTGTAAATACTAATCCATGCATTTTGCATCTATTTGTTTGTTTTATAATTCATTCATTTGTGAATCAGGATATTTATGCATAATATATTGGTCTAATTGATTCTTCAGCTCCAATAAGTAAAACAAAATGATAGCATGTGTCAAATGATTTCAAACATTTACAGCCGTTATCGTTGAAGTGTGACCCACAATGTTGGATGTCTCTTTTCACCAACCAGTATTTTGACGACCGTCATTTTAAGACTGAAATTCAAAATAATAATAAATTGCCTTGAGTGGAAGATTTTAGAATCCATGAAAAATATTCTTTCAGTGTTTGATTCAATCTCAAATTTCCCTCAAGATATTGCTTTTTTTATTTCATTCTTTTGATTGACAGTTGTTGATATCCTGGTCGGCGAACGAGACTTTGAACTTTGAGGGTTCACTTCAATGATAATGGTTGTAATATTTCATTTCTTTTGTAGCTTGTCCTGGTAACCCTGTCTGTAGTTTAGCTGGAAAGTGTTTTGACAAAGTGATAGGGAATGGAACCTGTGCATGCAAGGTAGGGATATATATATGTCATCCTCAAAAGGAACACCCACAGTGGATTCACAACCCACAAGCAATTTTTATTGCAAATTTTAAGCCTGCATGGACATGCCCTATTTTGTATAATAATATGTATTTCAGCACTGTTTCACACAATCCCACATCCTTTCAAGGATGCTACTATATGTCAAGGTCTACTGCTTCCGCTCATTTTGTATTTTGGCACAAAAATTTCATTAATATTGAACTGCAGTAACATGACCAAGACATCCTAATGCTTCTGATATTTATTAGTATTCTCGCTTTCATGATATCACATCACGTATCATATATCTGATACAATATTTCTTATCCTATCTAGGATGGCTTCAAAGGAACAGCTTGTGAGCTTTGCACAAATACAACACTGTTTGGTCCTAACTGTAATCAAAGTAAGTACAATGTTTGTTACCATCAAGAATAAAAGTAGTGATTTTCATTTGTTAACTGTCACATTAGGGAAGCTGGGACATCAGGGATACTGCAATGTCCTGGATGGTGTGACATCAGGGAAGCTGCAATGTCCTGGATGCTGTGACATCAGGGGTGATGCAATATCCATAAGATTGCATCATCCATGACACTGCAATATCCATGAAGTTGTAGTATCACAGAGGTGATGCTCTTGGTGCTGCAACATCTGTGTTTTGATGTTTGGGATGTTGTGAATACTATTACCTCTGCAATACCTGCAACGTGTCCAGGGGTGGATCCAGGGGTGGTGCGTTGGGTGCGGACGCACCCCCCTCTTTTGGACAATGGTTTATTATTATTTTCTCAAATATAATTGCTTGCCAATCTTTTTTAATTATTGCAGTGCTTCCTATAGTGAGCATTGATTCCAGCTATGTGCTCGCATTAAGGTCATTCAGCTCTTTGGAAATATAAATAAAACAAGAGCTACAGACAGCTGCAATCCTTGTCATGCAAATTATGTAAATTACTTAACGACGTATGTGCTAGTAGCGAAGTAAATGTCAATTTGCGCGCGGGCAACTAGCGCATACTTCGTTAATCTAATTAAAGCATAGTCAGTAGTACGTGATCGGATTTCCATAGCTGACTATACAGATCATTTTGGCTATCCTCAAAAAATGCCCCCCCCCCCTTGAAAAAAGCTGGATCCGCCCCTGGTGTCTGCAACACAAATGTCCAAGATACTGCAAAGCTGTCACTTTGTTATTTGCAATACTGCAGCAGCCACAAAGCTGTAGGGCCTGTAACTTTGAACATCCAATGTTGTTTGTTGGTCTTGCAATGCTTTGATGTCAGCAATGCTCCAGCCTCCTCTATGCTATGATGTTTGTGGTACTCTGAGGTTTGCTGCACTGCTGTGCAGGGTCCACAATGCCTTGATTTGCAACACTGTGTCACCAAGAATAAGAAATATGCAGAAATCGTAAATTGGGCTTTATTCCTTACTCCATTTTTTTCTTATTTAAGCTTGTGGTTGTCAAAGAGGCATTTGTCAGAATGCAGTAAACGGTGGTGGGGAATGCAAGGCATATTCCTGTCAAATAGGCTATACTGGAGTCAATTGTGACACACGTAAGCATGATGATTGCCATTTTGCCTTCTCATGTTTCCAAACTTTATTGAAAAATAAAGCTGTACATCAACTGCAAGCTTTAGAAAATTTCTACTAATCTTACAATTAATCATTTCTGTGTATTAGGTCTTCCAGCATGTGATCATCACAGCAGGATCCAGTGTGGTGCAAAGGCTGACTGTTTTAACATCAACGGCACTGATACTTGTGTGTGTGAACCTGGTTACACTGGGAATGGAAGCATATGCACACGTAGGTCCAGTGGGTGGGGGTGGGGGGGGGGTGGGGAAGGGGTGGTACTCCACCAAGACTATGGTAGGGTTGTTTATTGGCTGGGTTATCCTGAGTTAACCCACCTGTTTATAACAGAAAAAACTAAAAAATTTCAAAGGTTATATAGATGATGCTTTGGCTGACTAAGGTGGATGGAAAACAAATACCTTGACTATGAAAAATAAAAAATACAACGTTCAGCAAATTATTTTTGTGTAGTCCACTTATTGGAGTATCCTCCGAGAGGTAGGTGTGCCATGAGTGCAGTGGGGAAAAAAGCAATTGGCTAGAAGGTATAGAATCTGCAGGAGATGGTACTAAAATTGCGGTCATACGAGCAACAAAATCGTGCAACTCGTTGCACAACATTGTTGCATTGCAAGTTGCATAGTGAATGTTACTCGTATCACCACCCTGCGCGCAACATATTTTCATTGTTGCAGAGAGTAGAAAGAACTTTTACTTCGTGCAACAAAGTCGTGCAACAAAAAAATAGGGCGGTAATACGAGCAACATTTACTCTACAACTTGCAACGCAACAATGTTGCACGACAAGTTTCACGATTTTGTTGCTCGTGTTACTGCACCTAAAGAAGATAGCATTGAAGGCTAGTATGTTCGGTTGGGTTTGATTTTTTGTTTTGTTTTTGCTTTGCTACATTTAGCAATCAACCCTTGTCAGGACAGCAGTCATGGCTGCCACAGAAATGCAAACTGCATATATACAGGCCCTGGAAAACATAGGTGTGAATGTGCAGATGGCTACAGAGGTGATGGAATCGTTTGTGTTGGTAAGTAACCAAAAGGGGGCTTCCTTTTTGGGGCTTTAAAGTAATGTTGGCCTTGAAAATAAATTTCTTTGTTTGAGTTGCATCCGTATTGAGGTGTCACAACTCTCTTAAGATTGAAAAGAATGACTATAGAGGCTTTGCACCATCACGTGATGGCAGCCACGACAGGAGGCAGGAACAATAGAATCTGGACTAAAGCCATTGGCATGAGAAAGAGTGTGGTTTCCCAGAGGGAAAAGATCCTTTGTCCCTGCCTCCTGTCATGGCTGCCATCACGTGATGGTGCAAAACCTCTATATCAGGGACCCCTGGATCCAGCCATGCCGACTACGAAATCGAGTCGGAGACTGAGCACTACTTTGGACGTGTTGGCATGGACAAGTCATCTTGGTAGACAGAGTGGAGAGATGAATGATTGGTCCTAAAGTATAGGAGAGGGTGGGCCTGCAACATCAGATGACTGGATTACTATTTTTGCGTGACCCAACCCCATACGCTTGCTGAAAAAATATATGACCCCCCCGATTTTCAAGGGCAACGATAAATAACCCTAAGTTGTCCCATTCCTCTTATATCTTAACAACTCTAAATTGGTTTGATTTGATTGTTTGTAGTCATAGATCCTTGTCAAACCAGTAATGGTGGATGTGGTCCTACCAACACAACTACCTGTTCCTTCGTGGCACCGGGCCGAGTAAGTACCGATCACTCTTCTATTGACTCACGAGCAGACCCTAGAACATCGCTTGGTAAGACTCTTCCTTGAGCGCGTGTGCTACGTGCTATTATGAAGTATGCAACCGCAATCAATAGCTGGTATTACAGCTGAGCCTGCAATACAATATTCCTTTTGTTTTGGAATCATCCAAGCGAGGCTATCGGGTCAATACAATGCTTGTCATCTCATTGACATCTCGTTTGCATGCAGCCGTAATAACTGCTATTGCAAACAGTCACTTCTGTATAGTCATTGACATTCCATCTTCTATCTTTGAAATGTATTAGAGCAACTGCACGTGTTTGCCTGGATTTGTCAACAAGACCAATCCAGCTGGTTGTAGCCTGCTTGATCTCTGTGATGATGGCAACAGGGGTGGTTGTGATATCAATGCCGATTGTTTTATGCCAAGGCCGGGAGAGAAAAGGTTAGTCAAACCATGTCCCTTCATTAAAGTTATTCAAACCATCGCAATATATTATAAAGGCGAACAAAATAATGTGAAGTTAAAAACACGTTTTAGATGTTCCTGCAAGCAGGGATTCCGAGGAAATGGCTCCGTTTGCTATGGCAGCATCCTAAGGGTAAGTGATTTCTCCCATCCCCCTCCCCGTATCATTTATACATAGTCTTTCTCTTTATAAAGTTTTAACGTAATGTCGGTACACATGGAGTTGCTTTCCCCAACAACTTGCACAAAATCGCGACATTTCAGCATGTTTTTGTGACACTTGCGCACATCCTCTTTGGACATTATCAGCATGTATGTCCATTTTTTTTTCTGGTGTACCGTTTTTTGTCATTAAAGTATTATAAACTAGCCGTATCTACTCGTTTGTGATTGGATAAATGAATGAAAATACAAATAGGAAAGTGCGCAGCTTTCATTGCATCATGCCGCATCGTTTACCTCTGTGTGCGTATCTTATAGCACATGCGAAATGCCATTTTGTTCTTTTCTTGTCCCCAGAGAGCTGCGCAACTCAACGCTAATGGTCCAGCAGGTATACGTGGTCTTCTTAATACCGCCATTACGGTCCTTAGTCATTCTCTGGCCCGTCCTCTGGCGGATACGGGACCTTTTACAGTTTTTATGGCAATTGACACCGCACTTGTTTCTTTATCTCCGTCTCAGGTAGGTGTTTTATTATGGGCATTTGTTCTCAACTTACGCTAACTGGCTTAGACAAGGGAGAGCTGGGTGCCCAGCGGCACTGGGCCGTGCTGGGTTGTGTGGGGTGATAGGGTTGGAAAGTGACTTGAATTATAGCCGATAATTAAAATGTGATGCAAATCCACGAATGTTTTATCGGAACTATGGATAGATTAAAAGAATGACGAAATGAAGAAATGTGTGAAGAAAGAAGGAGAGGGAGGGAGGAAGAGAGGCAGGGAGAAAATATGGAAGAACACGAAGACTTGAGGAATTTATCTTTGTTTTAACTAACAAGATCGTCTCAGTGTTTAAGCACTTTAATCATGTCTATTTTTCTTTTCTACTCTCAGAGGAATATGCTGCTTTCGAACAACACGGACTTTGTTTCACACGTGGTTCGTCTTCATGTAGTAGCCGCAGATTTGTCTGTTTTTGCTTTGAATAAAACCAGAACCATGACTACCTTGCAAGGAACAGCTGCCGTGTTTAGTATTGAAAATGTAAGTACTGAATTGATATATCCTGTCTTTCGTCCGTACCAGACAAATGTTTTCTGGTGAAAGTGTAAGTTTAGTAAGTTATTTCAAAGTGGGTATGTTTCTCATTACCTCTCTTTGTGTCCATCCTTCTCTTGCCCTCACCTTTTCTCTCCCTGCCCCTTCACTCCCTCCATGCCTCCGTCCTTCCGTCCGTCCCTTCTCCGTCCCTCCTCCGTCCCTCCTTCCCTCCGTGCCCCCCTCCGAGGATGGAGGCTCCGCCTCTTTCTCCCTACATCCCTCCCTCCCCTTCCTCTATCCCTCTGTACCTCCCTCCCTCCCGCTCTCGGCTTTTTTTTCCGTCCCAACCTCCGTTTCAGTCTAGCTGTCTGTCTGTCTTCCCCCAAGAGTCCAATCAATCAGTTTTGTACATTATCAGGGGAACATGTATTACAGCCTGGTGGGGTCATCCAGCAAGGCCAGGATCATTGCATCGGATTTCCTCGCTGGTAATGGTATCGTTCACATCGTGGATAAGATTCTTTGGTACCCTGGAAACTATACTCTCACACACACGGTAAGAAGAAATTAGTCATAACAAACATTTTAACCTTAGTTTTCCCCTTCTGTCAGGGTTCGAAATTAATGCTTGCAAACTCGCAAAATGTTAGCGCTTTTCGATTTTTTATAATTTTGTGCCCATAGAAGCAATGTGCCAAAAAGACCACACTGTTTGACATCCAATTCCAAATTTTTGATGATTTTGAAAGTGGCATAGGGCAAGAAAATTGCTGTAAAATACACATCGTATTGTGCGTCTCTCTTATCGTGTTTTTACTTTATCAATCCATTTTCAGCAATCATTATTAGACATTATACAGGCACAGGACAAATATGAGCAGTTTTCACGATTGCTTGAGGTGAGTTCATGTGTTATACCTTACCCTCGTACATAAGGAAGCCCTAGTCATCGTTTGGGACTATATAGTCATTTCTTTTCGTTATCCTGTTGTTTTATCCCACAGCTGTCTGGAGTGACGAGCTATCTTACTGGTGTTAGTGGTGTGACTGTACTGATACCAGAAAACAGCCCCTTTCTACAGCTGGACAATATCACGATAGCCTACCTGACCACCACAGATGAGGTACTCACTATAGCCTCTTATATCCTTACTTCGAAGGAACGCGTTTGAGTGACGTATATTGTTTGGGATCCTATTTTCCACAGGGGAAGACTAAACTTCGATCTCTTCTCAAAAATCACATTTTTCAAAGCAGGGTAGGTAAAAGCTGCTTATGTTCCCTTCCATGTCTTCCTGTTCTTTTCTCATTCCTCCACTCTTTTTCCTGCTTCCTCCTCCCTCCCATACCTTTCCCTCCCTTCCATTCTCTCCTTTTTCCCCCTTCCAAGTTCCTTATCTCCACCACGCACACCCCAGGCAACCACACAAGCACATTTACATATGGTTCTCTGTTTTCAGGCTGGGTTACAAGTAACTGATCTGATGTCATTGCGCCGAGTCACATCTGTCGAGGGAGAGTCTATTACCGTTCAGCTAACGTCACAGGTAAGACCACGTGGTTTTTTTGAAATGTCTGTGTTGGAGAAAAAGGGAAAAGGGACCTCAAAATGAAATACTCATGAGGGACCATCCCCTCGGGGTATACCGCGGTATACTCTGGAGTGACCGTCCCCTCGGGGTATACCGCGGTATACTCTGAAGGGACCGTCCACCGCGGTATACTGGGGAGGGACCGTCCCTTCGGGGTATACCGCGGTATACTCTGGAGTGACCGTCCCCTCGGGGTATACCGCGGTATACTCTGGAGTGATCGTCCCCTCGGGGTATACCGCGGTATACTCTGTAGGGACCGTCCCCTCGGGGTATACCGCGGTATACTCTGTAGGGACCGTCCCCTCGGGGTATACCGCGGCATACTCTGGAGGGACCGTCCTCGGTATACCCCGGTATACTCGGATACCGAATTTAAAACTATTATTCATGAAAAAGAACCAGAGATAAGATCTTTTAAATAATTTGCTTGTATCGGGTACATGTTTTAGGCATTTTGACAAATCCTCACGAAAATAGAATTTTTGATGTAATAGAACTTTATCTTAGCTGCGAATAACTTATTCTTTATGATCCATGAGTGAAGGAAATATTCTTTGTATTTTTATATTTTTATATGCGTATAAACAGGGAGCTATTCTATTTGGTGGAAAGTCCCGGGTTATTGAGTCCAACATCTTAGCAAGAGACGGAATAATCCACAGAGTCAGTGGTTTGCTGATCCCAGACGATATCCTGCCACTGCTACCAAATTATGAATATACGTACAAGAACACAACAGCACAGGTGAACAAATGAAAATGAAATAAAAAATAGGAAGGAAAGGGAGAAATGGGAAATGAGAAAGAACGAAGGAATATACCCGTTACATCGTATTTTTATAATCATATATTTGTTTTGTTTTGTTGTGTTTTAGTCTGTCTGTTATCGATGCGACACTATTCCTCATTTCCCCAACAAAGGTTGCCCTGGCGGTTACAAACCTTCGGTAAGTCTGCCATCATTCATCAGTCTATCGTATCTTTAATCTTATCGACAGAAACAGGGACATTCTGGTACCCATATCTCCTCGGTATTTGTTTACTGAGGGACTCTGGGTGCGAACTCGACATCCCGTGTTGTTTCGCGCAACTTTGTTTTTCACTATTTTTCTAACCGAATACAATTCTCTCTTCCCGTCAATCTTTTGTTGTGCATTTTATTTCAAATGCGCAATGTTCTCTGTCAGTATTCCCCTCACTCGACACTCCTGCCTTGTTATTTGAAGTACTGATAATACGCGCATGAGTTCACCTATGTCTTCGTCGCTCCGATGATGCAATATCTGTAATCTTCAGATTTTGTTGCGCGCAGTGTTGAAACTTTTAAAATGATGTAAAATGTGCACAAGCCTTGGCTGGAGACCTTAATGTCTGCAGGGATTTCCTTTTGATAAGAGCACACGCTTTTTTCACACCATTTAGAAAAGACGTTTTTAATTATTTTTTCAGGCGTCGTTAGTGAGTTGTAGATTCAGGATCTCAACTCCCAGAGGGCAGTTCTCGTTCAGGGGGTGCAGGGTGTCTGCTTGTATCAAAACTATCAAGGTGTGTTCCTCCTGTCATACCCGAACATCCAAACAAAGTCGATTTACAGCTTTAATGTCCATGCCATGACGACAAACACGTCTTACTCATCCTATCTTCGACTGATATGGTAGCACTTTATTTACTGCAAATTATACGGGTTTTATAGATAAAAGATTGCAGCCGTGGTTACTATGGCAGCACGTGTCGGCCATGCCCGGGCCCGGTCACAAAGCCCTGTAATCTGCATGGAAAGGTAAGCTTTTCTCTTATTAGCTGAATTTGCTTGTATTCATCTATTGCTTTGAAACGTTATCGTAGTTGAGTCGCATGTATGTGTGTGTGTATTTACGTCCGCTGCTACCCGTCTATCAAACAAAACGTGGTCTAAGTTTTTGGTCGACGGAAGCAAATATATCAGGCAGTTGAACGATGACAAGGAAATGCGCCAAAGATGCCGAATACAGCAGCGGTCATAATCTCCTGCTCGTGATACTTATCTCGTATTTCTCATTTCAGTGCCAGGATAAGATGGCAGGACGTGGCGTGTGTTCTTGTCAGCCCTTGTTTACTGGTACTGCTTGTGAACGATGTTCTAATGGCAACATGTTTGGACCGTCCTGTAATGAAAGTGAGTAGCGAATGAACAGTTATTGTACCGTTATGATCACGAACCAAACCTAACGACATCAAAGAATACCACCAAATTGTCCATGGTATTTAATACGTTCGGTTCGTGAGAAGTACGACGTTTTATTCGGGCCCTAGATTGTTGGACCAGACTTCGTATGACTGTTAAAATCTGAGATCCTGAGGATTGCGCCGTGGAGCTGAAGTCTACGTACTCACCAAGCTGCGGTTGCTCTTTTAAGCAAAGTGTGATTTGTCTGATATTGAAATCTTATGTGATTATATACAGCGTGCACCTGTGTCCATGGATTGTGTGACAGTGGTGTCACGGGTAACGGCACCTGTAAACCAAACTCCTGTCAACCTGGTTACCATGGAGACAACTGTGACTTAACCGATCAACCATGTTCTGGTTCACCGTCTCGTCGGTGCCACATCCATGCTCGCTGCGTCAACGAGAACGGCATAGATGCGTAAGTATCTCCAGATTGATACTAATTGATATTTATAATTTTTTTTCTCGCGCATAAAATATCACTCCAAGGGGAATCTATGCTAGAAATATCAAATTTCCGTGGATCCCAATTTTTTTCTTTGCCTAAAGACGCGTTAATGCGAGCAACAAAATCGTGTATCTTGTCGCGCAAAATGCACTGTCGTGTTGCACGTTTGTTGTTCGTATTACCATTCCCCGCGCAATCAAAGTATCGAATGAGCTTCACTTCGTGCAACGCCATCGCGCAACAAAAGTAGGGATGATAGTACGAGCAACATTCATTCGATCTGTAGTTTGCAACGCATCTCTGTCGCGCGACAAGCTGCATGATATTGTTGCCCGTATTACTACACCTTGACGAGTTCATTTATCTCATTTTTGTGTCCATATCTTTAGGTGCAAGTGTAATTCAGGATACGAGGGTTCGGGGGATTTCTGCACCGAAATCAATCCTTGCACCAAACCAAACAGAGGCGGATGCCACAAGGATGTAAGTACCGGTCCAGGAATAGTCTGTGTCCAGGAGAAGATAGGCGGTCGAGAGGCTATTGGTTTGCCGTCACGGTCAAGCAAGACGCGCCGCAATCGAGAAATGTGACATCTGCTCTTAGTAGGTAATGGTAGTGATGATAATCCTGACCTGTCTTTTTTGCTGCAGGCATCATGTATTAAGACAGGGCCAGGTACCAATAACTGCACCTGTGATCGTGGTTTCCGTGGTGATGGTCTGGTCTGTGTGGTGGTTAACCCGTGTAAAGAGGGAGCGCAACTCAATTGTCATCTTCACGCGGATTGCAGGTTTACTGGACCTGGACAGGTGGGTTGATCTTTTCAATCAGATAATAAATACTGCATGTTCTCTGCTATCTACCAGTGAATTTCGTATGCTTGGTATGAATTATCTGAATGATTCTCACGACCTTGTTTTAAGCCTATAAAAACAGGCAAACACTGCCCGTCATGTGCTATCATCCAGAGAGTGTTCCCTTGTTCTATATCATCTGAATGAATCTGATTTCCCTTGTTGCGAACCTTACGTTTGTATTGTATATTCCAGAGTTCGTGTGTGTGTAAGTCAGGATACACTGGCAGTGGACGAGATTGCACAGAGATCAATAACTGTCTTGTCAACAATGGAGGCTGCTCACCCAAGGTATGTCTAGCATCTTAGCATAACGAACCATCTACCCTTCTCTATACTTCATATCATCATCCATTACACCTGACTAGTATATACCTATTTCAAAAAACCGTTGTCGCAACCAAGAGGCTCAAGCAACAAGCCAAGAACGCAGAGAAAGCCGGTACTTTTGCCTGGGATAAATCTATTCATGGCGTATTTTCATTACTCGACTTCACAAATCACTCAAAGCATGGCTGCTTCAGAAGATAATT
>WUCR03180710.1:4323-15475 GCA_009858155.3 Phymanthus crucifer
AAACCACAGTCTGTATGAAAACAGCGACAAGTAGGAGGTCGCAACGCGCCGAGACACAGGGCAGGGGCGGGGGCGGGGAGGGGGGAGGGGGCGGCGGTTACAGGCCAAATGTGCCACTGGCATACAAAATGACCTGCTTCACCATTGATGTTATTTGCAGCCTTGGTATTTTGTGTTTGATTCAGCCATAAAATTGAAGCTGCTTGTTTTATAACCTCTGATTTTAATAACAAAGAAAGTTAGTCGGCTATAATTTTCAAATTTTCTGTTCAATAGATTCAGCAGATATTATAGGTTTGCAGGAACAAGGCAAGATGATGTATATACCAGCTTAGCTCTATAGCTTTTAAAGAATAAAACGTTTTTAGGATCGATTAGAAAATAATGCAATCCACCTCCAGTAAAGTATGTGAAAATGTTTCAGGTGGTGTTTTAAAATTTGGTCAAAGTGCATAATTAATTATGAGCAAGATTTTGAATGCTACGTAATTTAACAAAAAGATTTCTAGGAGTCACAGTTTATGAATTATTTATCATTTGAATTAGAGATATGTTAGGCTTACGGCAAACATCATGCTAACCATGCACCAAACTCATTAAAACACTGGATAATGAGCCGGCATTCTTTGATGTGATTAGGATCAGTGCATGGAAAGTTCGACGTTTGTTCTAGGCCTTCATGACTATTTTTTGATTGAGTCTTCTGCTTATTAGCTTGTGACAACTTGTCTTGATCTGCAAGTAATAATGAAAATGGAACAAATGGCTGAAATAATATGATCAACTGACCAGTGAATAGATTCTAGTGTCATTATCAACACTTTAATATAAATGGTTGTCATCAGCAAGAATGACAGAGAATATTGGACAATGAAAAAGTTTTCTTTGACAATCAAATTGCACCTTCCACATTTTGTAATAATTAATTTGAAATTCTAATAAAAAGGGTACCTGTGACCAGTGTGAAAGGGCGGGTTGTTGTCTATGGGAATGCAAGATTGTACAAGGTATTCCTCGAAGAACCACCTGGGTCCCTATTTTTTTCCTACAGCCCCACACCTTGATGCAAAGACAAAAAAGCACGATGCACGACAACTGTGAAAATTTGGATTACAAGCTTTTACATGTAGAGTGCAAACACTAAAAGCGTGAAAAAGCACAAACTAAATAGTGCTAATTAATGCTATTTAGTGTTATATAGGGATTCATGCCAAACGCGCACGTGGAAACTCAAGACTGACCAAAGATGGTTGCCAACATGATATCTTTATTTGTTCAGGACGCAAGACCAAACAAAAGATCAACAGCATAATACGCAAATAAAAGCAGTGGAAAAACATTGTAGCTTTTTAATTTGTGTACTGCAAATTCACATCACTCATTGTATCTAAAGTCATGCACACGTGAATATTAAAGGCTCTTGGCTCAATGCCTCATTAGCCAATGTTACTTAGCACTATTTAGCGCTAATTAATTAGTTAGTTGTTTCACGCTTTTAGTGTTTGCACTCTAGTTCAACCTTTATTGAGCTGCACCATTGCTTGATTAGCGATAACACATTCAAGTGTTTTTTGGATGAGAAAAAACCTCTCAAAATTTGTGTTCGAACTGGATCATCTTCACCATGAATAAATTCAGAAAATACGGAGACATTCCAGAGAAGAGAATTATAATTTATTTTAATAATTCTTCTGAAATCTGTTTGAAATTTTACAAATCTATTCATTATATATGCTTATTTACAATCTGATGTTATGACTATGTAATTGATTTAGGGCAAGCCTGTTGTAAAATAAAAACTTACTGGGACACTGCCAAGTCTTTAAATTTGGAGGTCACACTGAGACTCGAAATTAGATAAATTTTATTCATTATATTTAAGAAAATTATAGAAATTTTGAGAAATAATTACATTGGTTGAGAGTGAATTTAAAACAAGTGGGAGAGGCAGGGTAGTTTGACAATGGAGTGACATTCTGTCAGAGCCAATCAAAATGCATAATTTAAAATATAATTATAATCTAGGGAATGAAACGTGGTCTGAAATGGGAAAACATTGTAATGCCACCGAAAACGTCTGTCAGAGTCAAGGCAAATGTTGGATCTTCCCTCTGATCAGTATAGCTCACATGTAAAGCCTATAATAATTCTATTTTAGTGGTTGGACAGCCATAAGTAAAATCAATGAGGATCAATTATACATCTTTCTCCTTAACCAGTCATTAACACTATAAATAAGTTACGTACGGTATGCTAAAATGCATAAAATATAATTGACTGCATAAAAATGTTTTACATCCAGCTGATGAAGTGACCTCAAAAGGATCTAATTAGCATGATTTTAATTCTAATAGAATTCTCACAGTCTGGTGTTCAAAATATAGAGTTAATTCATGTGATAAAATGCTAGTATCTGATTGGTTGATGAAAAGTACCAGTATGTGGGACACACGTTTGAAGCTCCTGAATGATTTCATCCTTGATTATTTTGCTGGTTTCCTTCCCATTTATGACGCTTTCCAAGTAGTATAATACCAAGCTTGTCATGCATCACCTTAGCAATCAAGACTCAAGAAAACATTTCTTTTGCAAAAATGTCTGAGATACCATGGGAATGCAATTGATTCTTGTTGCTTGGCAACCTGCTTTTTCATTTTAGCAAGTGTTCTGATCTATGACAAGCAATAGGTCATGTATCACCAAAGCAATGCTACTTAACTTGGCGATCGTGATAGCCAAGATTTTCCATTCCTTTTCAAGTATCATCTGCATTTCAATGCATTTTCACTGGCCTTGGTAGTCATGACAACCATATTTGTTGTCTGGCCGATACCCATTATCATGGCAACAAGAGTTGCATCATGATTCCTCGAGGATCACCAAGATCCACTTTACACCACACAAACTCAAGAGTCTTGCTGAGGATAATATGCTTGAAAAACATTCTCATGTTTGCACATGCTTAAGGTATCGTAAGTATGCATGAGCAATCGAGGAAATCTGCCAGTAAAATATTGCACGTAGCCATCAGGTATTGACCCCAGAGCTGCCCTAACATGTTCTGGTAATTCTCTATAGTGATGTTTCTGAAACAAAAAGCATAGAAAAAATATAATTAATGATCACTGCAGTGTTACAAAATGTTGACAGGGTAGCAAGAGTGTGACAACTTTTTTTCCTCTGTTTTTAATGTTATTAAGGAAAACACTCCAGCCAATGCCTGAAGCATGCGTACCTTATTTCGCATCGCTCTCAGTAGATCTCGAAGATGTGTTCCTTTGTATGTTCTAAACTTGCGAAGATCTGTCAATCAATGTTAGTCACAGACCAATCAGTAAAGCCTGGTCCTCACTAGCGACATAAGCACAAGCATAAGCATAAGAAGAACGGAAGATTTTGATAATCTTATGCTTATGCTTGTGCTTATGTCGCTTATGTCACAAGTGAGGACAGTCATTTATTATGCTTATGCTTGTGCTTATGTTGCTTATGTCGCTAGTGAGGACCAGGCTTAATGACTGAATCATTCCGTCAACCAAATGTATAGGACAAAAGGGAGTGTAATGATTTATAATCATTAATCATTTGCATCATTCTTTGATTCTCATTTGCATCCATACTGTTGATTGCTGATGGCAGCAACTTGGCTTCCTTTTCTTTTAAAATTTTCTAGCAATTCTCTTTAGTGAATGGCTGTAAACCATAAATATCTGACAACTCTGACAACCATCATCCTGTAAGGGTTCTTCTGTGACTTTGTTCCTTAATATATACAAGTCATGTACACTACCACTAGATTTCCTGTTTACCATAAACGAGACTCTGTGGTATCTGCCATGTTGTGATATTGACAAATTGAAGATGCTAAATGATAATTTTGTCATTACATACCACCAACACCAAGGCCACAAAATGATGTGACATACCTTCTTGTAGCTCAGAGCCTATGTGTACTTTCCAGTCCCCTCGTACCACAGGGATGGAGTCCTTCTGTAATGCGTTTAGTAATGGTGACTCATCAGGCTCTTTTTCTATTCTATCACTAACGTCCTGCAAAAAATAGAATTGAAAATCTTTTTTGAAGGTTCAGCTGCAAATATAGTGTGACAAGTCATAGAGCCAAAGTTGCTCATATTACAACCCCACAAGCAATAAAGGGAGTATAAAACCGAAAAAAGGATATGAAAAGATTGTGCAACAAAGAAATTATTTATTACTACATTACCTGGAAAAATGCTAGCTGCCTCTCTTTGCTCCAGAACACTGGATGTTTGAGAATGGATTCTGTGGATGGCCTATTTGTTAACAAAATAGTAAAGCAGGGCATTATTGAACACTGTCATCATCATCATCAAAGGTGTCATCATTATCATTATCACCACTAATATCATTCACTATTCGTCATCATATATATATTTTTTTAAATTTTCAATTTAAAATGAAAGCCACATGAATCTCACCTTTGACTCGGATCTGGACTTAGCATGCGTCTAATGAGTTCTCTAGCAACAAAAGGACCTACCAAACGTTTTAAATATTAAAGAGATTTAATGATCATGGACAAAAGCCAAGCAGGGAAGCACAAGCAGAACAAGAGACATGGTATCACACACAGGGCAGCAAAGTGCAGGAGAAAACCAATAGAATGTAATGTTTTTGAAAGACAACTTACTTTCCGTGTTGATAATTCTATCCAGATTATGATCCCCTGCGATGATGTTAGCTTGTCTTGTGTATTGATCACCAAACGGATGCAGTCCTCCAGACAAAACATAATAAAACACGCACCCACTGGAAAAGATATCTACCGAGCGATTCTGCAAAGAAAATAGATTTTACATAGTCTCATCATCTGAATATCTGATTTGTGGGTGGCACAGATGGCACAGTGGGGAGAGAGCTTGCCTCTCCCCTCTATGGTCTCAGGTTCAAGCCCCGGCTTCGAGCCTTGGCTTGGGCAGGATCATATGTGTTGTTCCTTCCTGTGCCACAAGGGTTTTCCTCTGGGTTCTCCAGTTTTCTTCCCTCTGTAAAAATCAACATGTGAGTTGAGAGTTGTGTGCATAGAATATATAATGTAGTGTTAGTGTGTGTGAGTGAGAAGTGTCCCCAATTAGTGCAAAAGCACTAGAACGACTAGACACTTTAAAAAAGATATTTATTCATTCATTATCAAAAGTTGTCTGGGTAAGATCCAAGGCCTGGTTTAGACACTGGATTTTACATGAGGTCTACTACTGTCCATGAAAAACCATGCAGTGAGATTACCATTCTGTTGTCTTCTTTAAACATTTCTGGTGCAATCCAGCCATCCGTCCCAATAGCACCTGATCGACATGTTATAGAATTCCGTCCATAAGAGAGCTTCTTGCACAGTCCAAAGTCTGAGATCATTGCTTTGACTTTACCACTTACATTGGCCTTGGAAATCAGGACGTTATGGGGTTTGATGTCACGGTGAACTGAAACAAGCAATCAAACTATGAACCTATGCCATACCCTATGATGGAATTATGCTGTAAATTCGCATTACAGTGCATATTGTTGGGCTGTCAATTTAAGGCATCCCCAAGACATGCACAACAACATGAGAGTGTACTTACCAATGTTAAGTGAGTGAAGGTGATCCAATCCGGCTGTAGCTTGTTCCAAAACTTCAAGATGTGTTAGACCATGCCGATCGAACCTGGGATCTTCCACAAACTGGTGAATACACAAACACTTTGCTATGAATACCTGCACTACATTAAAGCAAGCCACGAAATAAGACAATATGACAGAATAGGCTAAGAGTACTTATTTTTGGATTATGTCTAAGGGAGATAGTTACTACTTCCGCTGGAGAGGTACTTGTGCATCACCTTACATTTGTCATACCTTTTCTACAATACATACCAAATTCTAACATTAAGATTTTCAGATTTTTGGACAGATAACCAAATATAAAATTGAACCACAACTAACCTCTTGTAAAGTCGCTTCACAAAGTTCAAGGGCAATGTAACGAAACTGATGATCTTGTTCCTGTGAAATGACAGAAAGCAGCAATGAAGTAAAATGTGATTGGAAATGTTGCAAATAAGATACTTAGATGAAGTGTAATGGTGCAGCTGTTTGCAAGCACTGCACATCCAAGTAGTTCAGTAAGATGATATCAACTCACCATGCAGAAGTATCGGATGACATTTGGATGAGCATCTGATTCTCGCAACAGTGCAACCTTCGAATATAAGGAATAATTGTTTTTAAAACCATAGACTTCTTAATATTGTGCACAATATTATTTCATTCAGAAAACGTTTGGGAATAAGAGGGGAGTTAAGACGAGTAGGTTGGGCATGCATACATGAAGAGGGACATACCTCTCTGTCAGCAAAGCTAAAACATTCAGGAAGAATCCTTTTAACAGCAACGTCTCGACCATCAAATGTTCCTCTGAAGCAATAAATGTATAAAGAAAATGTGCTAAAAATGTCATACTGGCTGTTTTACAAGCTGACATTACATTGTAATCTAAGTTAAGATGCAAAAATGACAATTCAGAAAGAAAGATTAACAATTCACCTGTAGACTACTGTTCCTTCGCAGCCCCTACCAAGGACATTCTTAAGACAAAATGAAATCTTTCCAATGCAAATAGTGCTATTATGATCTGTGAGGAAAGCAAGCGAGACCAGGTATATCATTAGTTATTTTCATATCAGGGAATTTTCAACCTGTGTAATTAAGAATTCTAACTATAACTAAGTCAAACAGCTACTGCATGTTAAATTATCTAAAGAGATCCCAAGGCAGCAATAATTAATAATAAAGTGAAAGAGTACAAAATTGGAGGCATTCCTTACTCAAGTTTAGATGCTCCTGTTGGACGGCACTCCCATTTGACATGGTAGAGGAGTGCGTTGATCCATGAGATGGTGGGGATGACATTGGTACAGGTTGTCTTGTTGACCGCTGTAAAGGCAAATTTTATAGAAATTATACATTTACACAAACATAGTTTTCAAATTTAGAAGCATTCCATAATGTGCAATGCAGCAAAAACAACATTTTTGTTGTTCGTAATAAAAAGTGTGGACAAATATATGATACAATTCTTCATGCAACATAGCAGTGTCAGTCATAAAGACTGAGAGATTTCAGGATGGCCATCCATAATCTTGCATATGCTATATTGCAAAAAGTGAAAAATATTTCTACTTTTGTGCAACATCACTCGGCTTAATGATGTGGTATTTGACATTACATGTGCAATATCACATGCAACTTTGCAACAGTGTTTCTACACCTCTCTACGACAGTACTAGCTGCACTACACCACAGCAACAGTAACCATGGTAACATGCATGACAGTACCTCAATGTAAAAGACAATCATTAGCACCACAGGGATCCCAATAGTTGCAATAATGGTATAAAGCAGCCTCTGGTGTATCTTCATCATTTCAAACATCTCTTGCTGTCTTTTCCTCTCCTCATCCTTAGCCTTTGTATTATCAATCCTCTTGTTCATTGCTGTCGGATGCTCATGGGTGTTCATGTAGAACGGCATTAACTTGTCTGGAATGTGTGTGATGTGTAACTGGGGTGATGCCACTTGTGGCACGTGATGGTGGCCAAGTAGAAGAGCAGCTTTTGGCTCGAGGACTTTGGGTTGCTGGAGAGGACGTCTAGGTTTGGGTAGGTCATCTTTGGAGTCTTTTGTCGTTGATGGCTGGGATGGTTTTTTGTGCTTGGGTACTGGGATGTCACTTCTAGGACCTTCTAGGAGCATCACTTTGGGCTGTAATGAATATGACAATTTACAATATAATTGATGAATGAATAGGATGGGAAGGTGAATGGGATCTTGAGTAAACTGCTGAGTAGGATGGAATATAAGCAGGGGCGGATCCAGGAAGTCTTTGAGGGAGAGGTGCACCATTTATGTTTGGGACTCGAGCATTAAAAATTGATAACAATGAAGGCCTAATTTATCGTTAATCGCTCATCTCAGGGGGGGTGCGCACCCCCTGCACCCCTCCCCTGGATCCGCCCCTGATATATGGTTGGAAAATGACATGATTGGATGAATTGATGGATGAAATATGTAGTTGGGATGCTGTGGTTGTAATGAATAGGTAGAAGCATGAACGAATGGATAGATGAATGGGATGGTATGTGACAGGCTCTGCGGCTGGAATGAGATGGATGGGATGAATGGATGGAAGGAAGGATGGGATGAATGGATGGAAGGAAGGATGGGTGAGATATGATACCACGGTTTGAAGAAAAGAATAAAAATGGAAATTAAGCAATGTCATGTCCTCACCTCTACGAGGGTAGACCCCTCCTCTACCAGTGAAGGGAGAGCATAAAACCCACCAGAATGCTCACCAATGTACAATGTTGGTCTAAACAATGAAAAATGCAACATTTCAACTTCTTGTCAGTAAACTTGTGCTTATTACTACGAAAACCACCCAACCATGGTTTAGATGGAAAAACACATACGATTGCCCGGCCCACAAAAATCAATGTTTTTGTCTGCATTCCTTTTTTTCATTGGTCGGCATCCTTTTGATACTTTTCTTCTTTGTCAATTAGCAAAAGGATGCCAATGCTGGGAGAAAGGAATGCAGACAAAAACATGGATGTTTGTGGGCGGGGCAATTGTATGTATTATTCCATCTAAGCCGTGGTTCAGTGGTTTTCGTAGTAAGTGCTTGCTACTTCCTTGCTTGAATGTTCCCCATTGCAGACCATATTCTTTTCTCTTGACAGATAAGATTTCTTAGTTTGAGTTGTATTGACTGATATTCATGTAATTTCCTCTCAATAGCCAAATAAATGATACGAATCTAATGTATGCAGTCTGAAATAGGAAAATACTAGTACTGACCCAAAGAAGGTTTAGATATCGATTCCCAGGTTGCCATGACAACTTACTGTAAGACCATTTTCTCTGACGAGGCATTATTAGCAATCAAAACATCCAAAGTTTCTTTGGCGATGTGGTTCACTTTCACCCTGTGCAGCCCATCACCATCGAACTTGTAGATCCCTACTACAGGAGACCCAAAATTCTTGGTCCACTGGATTTCACCTGTTTTGATAAGAACGAAAAGGAAAAGGCTATATGAGTAGTTAAATAATAGCAGTTGCATGAGAAAATTCCTTCTAGCCAGGAATCACCATGAGAGAGATTCTGGTAGTGGGGATACATAACAACCCACCAGGGGCGTATCCAGGGGGAGGTCACAGGGTGCCCGTGACCCCCCCTCTAACACAAAAAAGCGATAAAAAAAGAACATGTAATTTGTGCTAAAACAATATATTTCTATGACATCCCCAAGGACCCCCCAATGACAAATCCTGGATACGCCCCTGCCCACTTATAGCTTAGTAGCTGAATTACTGGGGACGCAGCTCAACGTGGCCAGGTTGAAGGCATCTGTGAAGGGCGCCCCTTGACTGCTGCTACATAACTAGTATCTGGTTACGGAGCAAGGGGTAAGAGGCAAGCACTCTCACGGCATCGCCACCTGTGCTCCCCACAGCATTTCAGATGAATATCTTACTGCGATTTTCATAATTACGCGGACACCAAAGTTATGAGTTGCACGTTAAAATTTGCTTTTTCACTGCCGCCAGTCAAAAATATGAAAGATACTGACTGATTATCATTGATTGACGGCAGCAAAAACGTCGTTTAGCACGTTGGTATTTGAACTTCTCTGTCTGCGTAATTATGAAAATCGCAGTAACGAAAAAATAAGATATGAAAATGCTTACCTGTGTTTCCAGCCATGGTCACAGTAAACCCATCAGAACATGAACACATGTGATGGAATTCTACAGAAAGGAGACAAAACACAATTGAAATGAAAGATAATCCACCCAGTGGCAGATCCAGGATTGGAAAAGGGGGATGAAATTATTATTTTGAAAATCTGGCAACTGGTTGTGTGTGTCTGCGACACTCTCCAGGGCTACCGGGCAAATCTTTTGAAAATAATGTAATTGGAATGTAATGCTATTTCCTACGTAGACCCAGCCAACAGAAGGACCCTGGGGAGGGCGGGTAATTTTTGCAATTTTTCCATTTGTCTGTGACGCTGTGTGTGTCCGCGACACTCTCCAGGGTTACCAAGCAAATCTTTCTAAAATCTATCAACTGGAATGTAATGCTGACCTATTTCCTTGGTAAATCAAGCCAACAGAAGGACCCTGGAGAGGGTGGGTGATTTTTGAAATTTTTTCTGTTGTTCACGACACTGTGTGTGTCCGCGACACTCTCCAGGGCTACCGGGGAAATCTTTTGGAAATCTGGCAATTGGAATGTAATGGTGACCTATTTCCTAGGTAAACCCAGCCAACAGAAGGACCCTGGGGAGGGTGGGTGATTTTTGCAATTTTCCTGTTTGTCTGCGACGCAGTGTGGGTCTGCAATACTCTCCAGGGCTACCAGGCAGTTTGGGAAGTCTCAGTACAACCATGAGAATGGGCTCTCTTGTATATTTAAAAAAAATGAAAGGTGCTGAGCATTGAGTGGGCTTCATTTGCACCTAATTAACCCCCTGGATCCGCCACTGCCTCCAGATTTTGAAGCTGGGTTGTACAGGAGTCATTTGCTTACCATATTCCACATCTTGGGCTAAATTTGTAGAATAATCATGAAATGTGCCATTCCACCTGCGAGCCAAAAGAAGAATGTCAGATAAATAGGGAAAAAGTAAGAAATAAATGAATGAATGAAAGAATGAATGAGTTAAGAAAAAAAATGGAAGAAGAAACATGGCTATCTCACAAGGTTTGGATAAATTTTGGTCACCAATTTTTAGGCAAAAACTAAGTTGTACCTTTTCTCTCTAGTTTTGCTGTCATACATAGTGATTGTGTATTCTGTGGATTATAAAAAAGAATATAACTATTGCCATCAGTCAATCATCATGACATTATCACCATCACTATGGCAACATTCCCATCATCAGCCAATGCTGTTTGTAATTCATATCTGATCAACATTACTTTTTAGAACTAAAACCATGCTAACCTTTTTTTTGAAATAATTAGTCATATTACTATTTACAGTCACTTGCAGATAACTTTTCCCAAACGGTTTCCGAATTAGGTTCCGAAGTTGTGAAGTTCCCAGACGAACTTCGTTAATT
>WUCR03181105.1:8447-25929 GCA_009858155.3 Phymanthus crucifer
CGTATTGATTCTTTCTCAGGTGTTCAGTGATGTGTGGTGGCTCTTTGATGCACTCGTATCTAAGACACCATCAGCAACGTGCCAAAAACGTGAAACCAAATCATCCACTAAGAGTGCCCAAAACGATTTACCCTAGCCACTAATATCCTCGCTCGTCTTTGTCTTTTTTGATCGCTAATCGCTGATAACCAATCGCTTAGGATTACTGAGCTATAGGTTTTTGATGCCCTGGATCAATCTTGTTGACTTGGCCGTTTTGGTCTTAACTCGAGAACAATGGAAAACTCCTTTCACGCTAATCTATCCAAGCTAGTCCACCCAGTTCTCAAGTCCTTTAAAGTTCGCCTTGATTGTTTGTGAACTGTATTGTGGAATTATAAATATTGATCTTATGCTATTTTCACAACTTAGTCTTTCATTATGATTTGCCTCTGAAGTCCACCTTTTATTTTTTGTTGAAATTTTGAAGGCCTCTACCGATTTTAGTTCTGGTCGTTGTGAAGATCATTTTTCCCAGGGATATACAGTTACGCCTTTCTGCTCTTCTAGTCTTCTTTTGTTAGGTATTTCTGATATAGTTTTCGACATTTTGCGGATGTATGTTGACCCAGGATAAAACGACTTAACCGATAAATCAAAAGCGCAGATATCAGAGCTTAAAAGCAAGTGCAAGACAAAAGAAAAAAGCTCAATCTTTTCTTTCCTGTCGCACAAAATCGATCAACTATTATGAACTAAATGGAAAGAGTTTTTTTTTTCTTTATTAATAAATCATAGGATTTGAGAGACAAAAAAGTCAAGACCTAGCTCTTTGCTGCTTTTTCGGCGACGAGAAATGGCCAATATTTGAATCCCCCTCAACTGTCAAAATCAAATACTTGTAAACCGCCTCGCTCGAGTTGATGAATTGTTTTCTCTTTACAATAAAGTAATTTCTGCAAAGCCAAAAGCAATTCTATTACGGTTGCGAGTCTTTGAAGGTTGTTAGGCACCAAAGTGCGCTCGTTAATTCAAGGGATCACCGCATTACTTTAGTAAGAGGCTGTCCAGTGAATAGACAATTGTTGTTATTGAATTCGCTTAATCCCCTAAGCTTTGTTTACGGAGTTGCCTTCAACGACCTGACATGGATCCATTGTTGACAACCTTTTAGTGTGATCCCTGAACAAGTCTAGCTTTAGAATCAACGTACACTAAGCATAGGCGCGAAACAGGGGGAAAGGGGCTTGGCGTTAGTGCAGCCTTACAAGAGAAACCTAAGACATTTCAGTCTCCCAAAATTTACTAAGGTTTTTTTTTCTCATATCTAGGACGAGATTTGTCTAAATTAATTACTGGCTGCTAATCCAATCACGGTAAAACTGTATAGCACTAGCCTGAGAAATACACTTATAGGTGAAATTAGGACAAATATTGTGATGGGAATATTCCCTCCTTTCCTTTATTTAATCTTAAGATAGATTCGTCCCTTTGCATTTGGACATTATTGTTGATTGCGTAAGTGAAGAGCGCTCGAGGCGATGGTGCTAAAGACATACTTTTCAATGCTCTCCAAAACCAATGTATTTGTGGAAACACTCTATCGTGATGCAAGTATTACTGGATGTACTCTCTACATGTCATACATTTAGAGTCTATTTACTTCGAGCTTCCCGCGAATCAGTGAGGGTAAATAAATATCATTTAATTATTTTTAAATTGCTGTCTTAACTGATCAATATGGATTTCTAATCGCTTATTGAATATGGGAGGTACTTTTATACACTCGAATGGAAAAACCGAAGCTTTTAATATATGATTC
The DNA here is from genome assembly GCA_009858155.3 of Phymanthus crucifer. Taxonomy (NCBI): domain Eukaryota; kingdom Metazoa; phylum Cnidaria; class Anthozoa; order Actiniaria; family Phymanthidae; genus Phymanthus; species Phymanthus crucifer. The sequence continues at coordinate 10,249 of WUCR03181105.1, forward strand.
TGGTCGATTGCTTCTGTCATCAGAAACCTCTAAAACTCCCGGCAGCTGATCTTCACCTTCTATGAGCTTGTTCATACGCTTCACACTGTTTAGACCTCAATTCACTTTGTTTAGCCAGAGAGTTAAGGTTAGACAGGCTTGCTAACACCTCTAAATCTTAGTGATATCAAGGGGCATGGCCACCAAACAACTAAACAATAACACCGTACGTGTATCCTGCTGTGACATAATTGCCCTGCATTTTCAAAAAAACATGATCACAAAAGTGCTCTAACGAGATAGAGGATCAAGAACTTATTCTTTCCAGACTATTGGTTCTTGTAAACATTACTTATTTGCTTCAGTAAACTTAAACTTAAATTTGTTTACATTTACCATAAACTAACGAGTTTGAACATTTATAGCCAAGGTGATTCTTTTCCCCCCCAAACGGCTGAGTGGTACACAACTACTAGCGGTCGAATCAATAATAGCAAAGCTGTCTAGAAGTTTTAATTTATGGGAATGGCTTTCAGAAAACGTCAAAACATAGCCTGGAGCGATTATTAGGAGTGAGTGCGAACTGTTATCACTTTTTTCTGTGCTATAAGACAAGTGTGACCATCTCGACCATTTTTTTCCATTTAGATATTACTTTCCACCTATCCAAAGCTCTCAGGAGAATCAAAAACCTCTCGACGTTTAAACATCTGAGCATTTGAAGTCGTATAGAGCAGGAGTGAAGACATTGGGGCAATATTATAATTGATAACTCGGTTGAGTCAATTGATCGACGGTTGAGTCAAGTAATCGTTTCGTATCCTAGAAATGTTCCCTTTCTCCAGAAGAACGCATGTTTTGATACAAAAACCCTTCAAAATTATGGCCGTTGAAATGTTAAGAGGATAATAGTTCCTGTGTGTTCCAAGGTAGTAAGTCCACGATGGAAACAAGTCTTGATTTCTCGCGTTCAACGGCCCGTTTGTCTCAATTCATGAGTTGTTTTGAAATGAAAACAATACGTCTAAGTTTGAATGATTAACCGTGATGGGAGGAGCAGAGACAATATATTTATGTTTATCGTGTAAAGTGATAAGTAAGAGCGCGTAGTCATTACTTCTTTGTGGCGCGCAGCTAGCGTGGCGCCAACACTCTCATCTTAATGATAGCCATTTGCAATAGAAATCACTAGCTCTGATAAGGACTGCACAACAGCCATTAAGCGCAGTGAGGAAATAATCAGGTTAAATTAGAAACACCTAAAACGCTGTTGATTTGTCCTTTCCTTTCACTTGGCTCTCGAAAATTGGGCAATGAGTCTTAATAAAATCATGGCGATCACATTGGAAGATTGAAATGCCCCCAAAAGTAAAGGCGAGTCCATTTTTCCCTCGAGTGTTGTGGGAGGGATTTTGCTCGATTAGAAATCAGCCCACATAAATTTGATTCCGAGCTTTGCGTTCAAAGGCAAATAATACGATTGTATCGATACATTTGATGCTTCTTGTTTTGGTCTCGGCTGAAGAGTTATTCAAAACACCCAAACCATAGCCTGTCATCCATCCTCCCAACTGATAAATTGATCTTCAGTGCTAAGGGAAATAAGAACGAAGGGAAAAGCTCTTTATTACTTTGAGTTTTAATTGCTTTAAAAGCAATTCGAAGACGGATGGCTGAACTAATAACCGCTATTTCACATCAACCTCTTTAAAGACACTTAGGGGCTTTCTAGGCAATCGATTTGTTTGCTTTAATCTCAGAACAGCCTTAAGTGATTGATGTAATAAGTTTTAAACCAGGTGTGTGATTCGATTCCAAGCTGAACTGACGAAAAGAGCTTGGGCCATTCTAATGCCAGCCTATATCTCGCCCATTCATTCACTCGAGCTCACTTCGTCTTGATCACTTCTGACCTCCGTTTTTGTCTTATCCTTCTGTAGTTATCTTGTCCATTCTCTGAAGACATCTTAGAATGATCATCTCGGTCGAATATCACAAATTGAGTATGGAAGATAAAGTTCCAAACAGCCACTAGAATATGCGATGTTGGCTTTTTGGGTCGTGTCGTGCGTGCTCACTCACATACAATCTCCGAAGTCAAAGACTAGTCTTATCTGGTCTATCAGCTCAGAAATAAAACAGCTTTAGTCTTGTTCACCGAGCCAAGAACCCCAAACAATACAACGCATTTCACAGTGTCCGACTGATCGAAAACAAATTGCTTAGCTTAATTCGCTCTCCCTGCTATCACTACTTATTCAGACAGATTTCCTTATCGTTACATCTTCACATCCTATGCCTCGTGAAAAACCTTAATGGCCTTGAACAAACGAATGTATAGGCGAGATATTAGAAAGGGGAGGTGCAGCGGTCACGATGTTGGAGGGTTTGGTAATGTTGATATATTTCAACATCGCTATCAACCAAGGGAAGAGAACAAACATTCGATTGTTTTCAAAAGCATTTATCTGTCAATAAAAGCATATTGTCTTTGAAGTAAAAGCTGTAAAAGCAGAAACGACCGCCACTCTTAACTTGCACGCCTGCTTGGTCATTGAATCGAATTTTGATTGTGGATCATAAAGACGATCTTTATGAAAGCCCATTCGAACACTCTTTCAATCCACTCCAATGTGTATTGACTAGTCAATAAACAAACAAATGAAGAACATAGATATGTTTACACCGTGTAAAGAATGCAATCAAGTCATCGACACGTTTCAAAGCCTTCGACAAAATACACCCTCCCGCAGTGGGTTTACAAGTGATGGTAATACCTGTGACAAAACAAGAACAAAGACTAGACCACAAGCATATTGTTTGACTGCTGATTCTTTTGAATGTCGCTCATTAAGAGCAATTCTACTTGCTTAGCGGATGATGTAAATAAGTCTTAAAGTGGTAATTCTTAGAAGAAAGCGGACGCCAAAGTCATGATAGGCTCTTTCACTCATGCTATTCTCCGGTTGGCTCGGCCAATTGTTGTTTAAACCACTTCAATCGGTCATTCATCAATCAACTCAACTCTCGACTGTCAGTGATAATGACTTAATACCTCTTAAGCCAAACGGCTCGGCAAGGAATGCAATTCACCAATGGCTTTTCGACTCATTACCATCTCATTAGAGAGACATCTGTAGTCACTTAAGCCAATCAACTTGTCATCATCCCAATTTTCATTGGAAAAAACCTCAAGAATGATTAAAAATAGCAAGGAGAGACATTAGGACTCCGATCAAAACACCTATAAAACTCCCTCTTTGACCCAAACTCTTTAGTCCTTGCTCCATTACATTCTCTCATCAACTATCGGTTTATTTTTCCTTCACTCTAGTCGAAACCGTGGCTAGTATAAACCCCTTACTTATCTGAATCCTAACATGTCAATCAAGACCTTGTTATGGAAATGTGTCTCTTGCAACTGGTTCGTCAAACCAAGCTGCTTCTTTGCCCACAAAGTCATGGCATCAATTTCACAACACCTCAGCCTTGCTAAGGATTTTGTAGTGTTAAGAGTATCCGGACGATAAAGCCCAAGATAAATTCGCTTTGAATTTTAACTTTCTTTTATCGAGTACAGAAAGGGGCGTGCAAGGACCGGCCATAGGCGTAAAACATATTATTGATTATTGAGAGATAGCTAGGAATACTATCTCGACCAGAGAGGTCTTAGTTTTGCTCGCTCCAGTGTAAGGGCATCAGGGCTAAGGATTTGAAGATTGCAACTCAACATTAAGCGCGTAATTGCTGAATTGTATACCGTTTGTCCAATTGAGAAAGGCTAAACATGAACACATTTTGACTGGCAACGTGTCTGGGGCTAATTGATGGTGACGACTAGCCAATCGCAGCAAGTTTGATCGTTTTCCCCGGTTGTTTGTAAAGAAGTAGGCGGGGAAGTGCATTTTGGCTTTCTCACGGTTCCATTAGACTTATTGGAGAACCAATCACCGTTGAGTTTGAGCATGTCAACCGTTTAACAAGTTTGACATTTTTATTCGCGATCATTATCACCGACTTAAAACGTCGCCACTTATGCCGCGAGCGCATTGAGTCTTACACAAACGGTCATTGTTTGCCTTTTCTTAGGCTCCTGAAATTACTCCTTCATTTCAAAATACGAAAACATTCAGAGCTCATTAAATCAAGACGGCTCGCAGGAAGTATGGATGAGAAGACACGCACAACTCCGTTCTCTATTTCAAATATTTTAAGTTCACACAGCTCTAGAGATAATGAAGAAAGAGAATTTACCACCACGAGTGAAAATGAGCGCGATAAGGACAAGGCTGAAGTAGCAGAAGAAAAGAGTTCAGTAGGAGGTAGCTTTGGGGGAATCCACTCGGACCGTAAAACCCCAACTCAAGGCGATCTATACGACTGGGAAAGGCAGTCTGGTGGACAAAGCCCCGAAAAATCTCTCACAGACTACGATCGTAAGTACACAGTTTATGTACAAGGCTTGTTCTATTTTGTGAAGTTGACAGTGTGGTTCTTCAAAAATGTAGTTGTATTTGTTCCTCGTACCACTAAAATTCGTGGCAATCAGTTTGGGAAGAACGCAGTAGGTTTGTGGAAGGGCATACTTCTCGTAAATAACGAGGGGTCAAGATTATGATTTCTCACCCAGAAATTATGGGTTTATTATTCAGGAAACTCCGAAAAAGATCTCTCGCTTCACGACGATAAAAAGGACGATAGTAAGAAAAGAAGAAAGAAGAAAACAAGAACAGTTTTCTCTCGAAGTCAAGTCTATCAGCTCGAATCAACATTCGACATGAAGAGATATCTGTCTTCTTCGGAGCGAGCAGGTTTAGCGGCACAGTTACATCTGACGGAGACGCAGGTAAAGATATGGTTTCAAAACAGAAGAAATAAGTGGAAACGTCAGATAGCTGCAGAAATGGAGGCTGCGACGTTAGCGCAAGCTAACCAGCATCGAATGGTTCGTGTACCTATACTGTACCACGATCAAAGTCGTTCAGAGCATCCACATACGCCTTATCCTTTCTACCATCATCCGTACGCTAGCATGCAGTATGCTCCGAGTTTTCCACATCTATTTGCGCACCCATTACGGCCGTCCATGAGTTCGCTTGTATAGAATGGAATTCAAAAAACTCTAAAGATGTGGCATGTTTTGGAAGCTTGTTGCACGGCTGCCAGGTGGTACCATAAACTGCAAACGAACCAGCGAGACGAGTACCAACATCACGACATTTGAATCAGAGAAAGAACTGGTGGTTCTTTGAAAGCACTATAGACCTATGACACAGTCGTCTAGCTAAGAGTCTTGTTGGGACGCCTCGTAATTATTACCACAAAGAAGTAAGACTATCTAAAACCCGCTGCGAAAAACTGAACCAAACTTCTTTCAAATGAGAAGAAGAAACCAAGCTTACAAAACAAGCACTGTTATTAGTGTAGATAAGACAATTCACCTTTGAAAATGAGTACTATTGTACATAGAAATATTTGGGACAAATATTATTCGCTGCTCAATACAGGAAATATATCGCTTTCCTAAGCCGTTCATGGGTGCAGTCCGACTGTACAAATCTGTGGGTTTAAGATATTCGATAATGTTAAGAGTGTCGAACTCTTAGTGTGTTTACTGACCGTATATCACCTATTTATTCAGTACAAAATTGATTGGGTCAAAGAGTGTTGTTCTGTTAAATGCCTGCTAGAATTATCTTGGTCTATATTCTCTGCACTCCAAGTTTATCGTTCATTTCAAAGTGCTAATAGTTTCTTTTGGGTTTGATTACAAAAGTGTCATCCCGATTTCTGCCTGCCTCACTAGGAAATATCTGTTATTATAATAACCCCACATGGCATTTTTTCTCGTCTCGACCCTTTTCTTTTCTCCTAGCCAACCAAATAACAATATTTATGTACAAAGACACTAAAGAATAGTGTTGAACGAGCGCATCGGGAGAATCAATACTTAAAGTGAACTCTAAAAAACCAATTTGGAAGTCTTGTTGACATTCTGAAGGAGTAATAACTATCACTAGAGCTGTGGAGTTTTGGGAAAAAATGTACATGAATCATTAAAATAAGTCAAGCTTTTTTTCCAAATAAAAGACTTTAAACTTGAATGGATGGAAGTCTTTGATGGATATCACTACCTCGTTGAAGCGTTTCGGGGCTTTTATTTCAAACAATGAAAGTGCGTTTTTCAAGAGGCTGGTCTTGGACTTTTCGAGTTTAGGATTCCATCGTCGATATATATATACTTTATACTTACCTGCTCGAAATCGTCAACTCAAGTTCAAAACTAAACAAACAGTTTAAACGGCGTTTTCACCGTAAGCCAGATTCATCACATTTAAGAATTTTCAAAGGTGTTAATGCAATACTCAGGACAAGAAAATTCAATTATAACTTCTTCAAAACGCTTTGTCAAAGCGTTTAGAGTTGGCATTGTCCTTCCTGATTCTCTGTGGTCAGTGTTTCGTAAATCAAACCTCTTGGTTCTTAAAGAATTGTTCAACAATACTCTCTCTTAATCCCACAAGAAGCCTTGGTATATACCAAAGTATTTGAGTGTAAATTGTCTTTGATCGTTAGGGGCAATGCCTTTAGTTTTATTCATTGTCGGTGTCTTCCACGTTGTTTACACTGGGAATATCCGATGGTAACCGCAGTGTTTTTTTCTTAGCAAATTGGTTTTAAATTTGAAGTGTTTGGATAACAGAGGTGGTGTTCAAAAGGACGTTTCAAATTCAGTTTTGGGTTTTCAAAAAGGTAGAGATTTTCAGATATGAAGTTTTCACTCGATGGAAGACTATCTTTCGTGTGACCGATTATGACGTCCCTCCCAAGAGTCAACCTATTGCTTAACCTGGTTAAACGTAGAATAACATGGGGAAAAAATCAACCACAGATAATTCAGTAGGTTGATTCAATGGTGTTTGCTGGGTCCTTAGTTAACATTGTGTAAGAAAGAAAAGCAAGCTAGGCAAAGGAATGTCATTATTTCCTCGAATCAACTGATAATTCTCACATTATGGCATTTATCAAATTCACCAAATAGCTACCATTAGCGCTGTTTCTACGATCTAAAATATTTATGAGCTTTAGGGATTTTCTAAGTGGTTTTTTTTCTTTTTTGCAATAGAAGACTTTATTCACAGTCTGCTGAAGAGGAATAGATGAGCCAACAGCCAAGTGCTGTAGATGCAATTACTGGCTTAGGAACTCGTTAGACACGGGCATTTTAATTTGAGGCTATTTTTGAATGCTTTGTTGACTAGCCCCGATATTGCTGTTAGCATCAGTTAAATGGGAAATGTTACAAATACCAAGTACTTTGACAAATCCAATCACAACTCGTGTAATCCTACAATATTCATTTTTTGGCAGCCAACAGCTTGTCCATCCACTTTACAAGTCGGTCATTTCACTTTGCTAAAATGTATTTAACTACTAAAACTTTCCCTAATGACCCTGATGGGCTCGATCCATCACGACTCCTCGAAAACCGATCGCTCATCTTCTTCTTTCCTTTCCAACATGTCCCAATCAATTGACTTTTTTTGCTGGTAATCACTTTACAGAATTGCTGTTAGCTCTCCGTTTGCGACTTACAAATTTAAACCCGAGACGCACTTGCTTCTTGCGCAAGTTCAATCGCTTTTGTCATATCACATTTCGAAATTGATTTCCATGCAATAAAAAAATATACTTTTTCTTGACAAGAAAAGAATCCCCATACTGAGACCCATTTGGCTCAGGTACAACTATTTTTTGTTAACAATAACGAACTCTGCAAGCAAGCACTCCAACCTCGTCAATGTGTTTCTAGTTTCTATATTTGATATCTTTTTACACCACATGTGTGTGTTTGTTTAACGTTTTCTCGCGTCTTTTCTTGCGAATTCAAAGAACCTTATTCATAGATTCAAAATTTGAAGACGTTCAAAGCAATGTCTTCCTTTCCCAAATCCTGGCTCAAGCAAGTTGATGTCAGTTCGTGTGGGAGACGAAAACCAAACCGACCAGCCCAAGATAATGACAAAAACATATAACTTCAAACTCAAAAAGCATTAATTATTATTTGTGATCATAAAGGGAGTAATTGTGTCTCAAGGGAAGCGATATTGTAAGCCTTTGGGGGTTGCCTAGATGCTCCAAGGCATTGAGTCCCTTTATTTTTATTATTAGTACCGTCTTATCAATGTAACTCAGCCCAAATAATTCCTTCCTGGTGTAAGGGAATTTAGAATTTTAAACTGAGTGAATCTCCAGGTCTTCAAAGCTTGACAAGTCAAGGTGTTTTGTTTGCCTATCTGATTGCCTTCGAGAGAATTTGGCCATTTCTCTAGGATCAGTTAGTCGCGGATTTTTTTCCTCAGTTAGAAAACAATAATGATATGAATGACAAGTTCAGGACTATCTCTAGCTACCGTCTTACAATGTCCGCAAACTAATGACATCTTTTAAGAGCGTTGTTTTCGGGTGCTTTTTTTCCACACCTGCTGAAATCGAACTCTCTCTTTCAAAAACCCTTTTTGTTGTTTTGTTGTGTTGAAAGTTTCAGTTTACGGGGTGGAATTCACCATTAACAAAAAACACCCGCTACTAGGCTTCGTACGCAGTGATACCGGACGAATCCACCACCTACAGCCATTGCGGAACTTCATCAAAGCTCAAAGTAGCATTTTCGCCTTATTTTCCTTAGTTCTGAGAGACTGCGTGCAGTGGATTCGGCAAAATGTAAACTTGCCTGTAATTTGTCGGCGTTTCCTCAAAGGGAGTACTTATGAAGATTAATAAGCCTTGATAGGCTGTTCGACAGGACTTGTTTAATGTCCTTTACCTACTCAGTAACAGAAGCATATTTTGTGGTAATTCAAGTACATATGTATACTTATGACTCAAAAACTAAACAGATATTGTTAGGCAAATTGATGTCCAGTCTTGATTGGTATACTGAGGCCTAAAAGGTCTAAAACACTGGCAATTTACAGCTCTTTATTAATTTTATTGCTCCTAAACTGATCACCTTTCCTTCGGAAGATACTTCTCGTTTACGGAAATGGAAGGAACAAAAAAAATACGAAGAGATAGCTATGAAATGAAAGAAGTTTTCGCGCAGATTTGTTTAGTGTCTGAGGGATTTCTGGTGGGAAGCGGTTGGAGGTACTCAGTTAACAATTTCTCAGTAAGAAACTCATTAGAAATGACTTTGAGAGAACTGCATTTTATAGAATACCCAGCAATGAATCGACAGTCTGTCTGGAGTCAACTTAAAAACATGAATAAAGCAAAAACAAAATATTCCCATCGATACCCAAAACGCGGCAGACCTACGCCCTACAATATATACATGTATATTCCTTGCTACACGGCGTGTTATCAATGTCATATTTTTGCTTAATTTTTTTTCTTTTTTTGCTGGAAATCTTTTTGTTTTGAACTAAGAAAGGTGGTATTACGTTGCGCGCGCGCGAAAAGAAAGATTGATGATGAACCTTTTGCGGCTATAGGCAAACATACGACGCATTTTCCCCATAAACAATAAGATGTCCACGATTACTCTTCGAAAACTCTTTAATTGGACTTCTGGGAGATTTGTCTTAGGAGAATGATTCTTCCCAAACGTAGAAATCCATTTTAAAGACTCAATAAGATTAAACCAGCTGATAGTTTCTGCCTTTGATTTGGAGTTTTTGTCAAAGGAGCAAGGTGTTCAAGTTCGTGGAGATGTTTGCTAAAGGGCTTGACAGAACATGATAAATTATCGGTAATTTTTATACTCGATAAGATCTTTCTTCTTCCCTCTTTTCCGACAAAATCATTCAATTCAATTTGTAAGTAATTTAAAAGTATTTCGATTTGTCACACAAGACTTCAAAGATCCGTGTATAAAACCACTCTTACTCAACAACCTCAATATCACAAATACTAGAAATTTCTAATCTGTGATATAAAGATTTTGTCAACTCCTAAAAGCAAATAATAAATCAAAACTAGAGTTGATTCGGTAAGAGATAAACATCTACGAAACTAGAATGAAATGTTATTCTCTCCCACTCGCTTTCATTTTCGGAGTACAATAAATATTTTGATTCAAATTAAAAAAAAATCAAGGAAATATAGAGTTTAAAAAGGACTAGAAACAGCTTTTAGCATTTTTCATTTAGTTTTATTGACTTCACAATTCCCATTATTTCATATTTCATTATTTTCTTATAAAGTGAAGGCAGATTTCTTTCATCCATTTTTCCCATTCACCTTTTGCATAATGGCCCATCCTTGTCATGTGTTCATGAAATACTCAGCTCTATTGACTGACAGGCTCAGACCATTTCGTCCATCTATCTTACCATTTATCTTTGAACTTATCCCCATATCAGCGATGCTTTGGGTTGATTCTTTTATGTACGACATTCTATTTTTCCTTCCTTACTGGCAATTCTCGCTTATCAAACCATTCACGATGACACTCTTTCCCCTGTACATTCTTATCTATCCATTTCATCGTCTCTTCCTGTCCTAATTTCATACCAAATTTATCCGTTATCTTAAGGCGTTATTAGTCTAATTTCTTTGCTTCTTTATTTCAAAAACCATGGATTAGATTAATTCACTTAATCGAGAAAATTGAGGATAAGTTTTGCAGGTTGCGTCCTTAGTGTGTTGTCTAACAGTAGAAAAAGTATTTTAAGCTCAACTCGGGCACGGAAGAGAAGAAAAGCAGAGGTCTGAACAACAAGAAAACAGCGAACGAATTAAGTAGCCCCAGGAGATGATATTTCACCAAACGGTCAAAAAAACCCAACATCAGCATGTACTATACGTTTTACTAGTTCACCTCATTTTATAGCTTCAATATCATCGCTAAAGTAACAGAAGGCATCAGTTGTTCAACATCGCTTTGTTTTTAGTGGTGTTTTTATTTGAGAATATGAAAGGTCTTGGTTTAATTGCCTGCCTCTCAGACAAACTATCGCCCTGGGGATAATAAGTGCTTGTTTTTTGCCATTAGGTAGGGCGAATGATCTATATGCTACTTACTATATTGAGGCTTCATTTGAACATGTGCCTTTGAGAGCATAATATCAAACACAACCGTACTTTGACCCAAGGCAGAAGTACATATTTCGCCCCTCCCTTTACTCTCCTTATAGGAAGACAAAAACACAAACTACTCACAGCACTCATTTTTGTCCACAATACTGTTATTCCTAGACGGTCAATTTACCTTGGTTTTTAAGAATTTTTGCACTGCAATAATTTCTGCCCTTAGTTTTCGAGCCCAACCATGCTTCCGTCCCCTAGATATAGTACCTTATACAAAATGGTCGAACACTAATATTTGTTAACATAACTCTTAAACTATCGACTGCGGCCTTTGGATATACGATTTGGACCATTCTGTTAGGGGCTTTGCGTATCGGTCCAATACGTTAAACTCTTTTAGTAAAGTTACTCTAATTGACAAGACGATTCCGGTATCAAGATGCGCAGCCACAGGTTCATCAAATCTTGTTTGAATGAGGCACCCGTGCAGTGGCGTATCAAACAAACAAGTTGGTACCTAGTGGTATCACTGATGACAATGGCAGGAGGCCACGCGTTTCGTGAGGACACAATCGGGCCAATATACTTGATAGTTGTATGGTCGGGCAATTTTGTGACAGTCAAGTATTAGGAGTATGGATCATTCAAGTAAAAAAGCCTACTTTGCACTACTTGAATGCAATATAACAAAAGATGCATGGTTGAGTACCAACCATTAAGTGGTCGTGCGTACTCCATAAACACAAAAATACGTGGTGCAATGTTAAACACGGTATGCATTCAACGCATGTCCATATATGACTGTATACATTGATCAGATCATGCTGCATCTTGCGTTGACTCGGTGGAAACATCACCACATCGCTTGACCACGTTCTGGGGTTTACGTCTTCGTTAGGGCAAAGAGCTATTAGTTTTCAATAGTTTAAAGTGTTGTTTGAGCCATGCGTTTTGCTCAATTGATGAGATTTTCCAGTCTTGTGACGACAGAACCCAAGTGGCTTTCGAACAGTTGATCTCAATAATAGATTGCAAAACAATTTACGGTGAGCAGGATAGCTAGCTCGTGATACTCATTTGTTTGGTTTTTGCCAAGGATAACGCAATTAGAGTTAAGATTTTTCAGTGTTTGAGTTCTTAGTTGTTATATGTTTATAAATAAAAATAATTGTCAGAGTACTAGGCAAACCTAAGAGTGAATGGAAATTGTGAAATGAATGAATGAATGAGAATGAGAAGCGCAAATATAAACAGAACTAAATCAGCAATGGGAAAAGTCGTGGTACATCTCATGTTGTTCGAGCAAGTGCCCAATATCAAAAGCTAAGATTTGCAGTTTTAAGATGGTTTTCCAATCTCAAAATGAATGTATCGCTAACTGTCCTCAAGTGGGTATCTTATAATCAAATGCCAACACTTAAGCCCCTTTCATCCACACGTCAGCCTGACGCCTTGAAACGGTTTGCTCATTGTTCTTACAACGTTACGCTTCCACGAAAACCACGATGACATCTTCCATCAGAGAACCCTAAAAACCGCTCCAGATTGTTTCGTCTCCCTGTAAAAACTAATCCAGGGGTTGTTTTGAGATTTCTAGCCGAGATTACACCAAAAACAAGATATAAATGATCATGAAGCTAAAAGGGTTGTTATACAGAGCACCGATATTGCCCCTATTCTCAACAAACGTGATAATTACGGAGACATTTGACGCCAGCACCCATATTAGTGATAATTGTTTTAAGAGTTGGACGCATGGCCGAATTGGTGTCTTGATTGGCTTGGGTTTGTTAGTCAAGGGGCTCGTGTTCACACTCTAGCACTCGTTAAATGTATACTTTGTTGTAGATCAATCCATTTAAATCACAAACCGGATCACAGATTACATATACACTTTATTCATTATCAATTGATCTATTATTTTACACCTTTGGCTTGTCTGTGATTTAGGCAAAGTACTCCAGCTTTAGTACCAGATTAGTTCGGCAGGGGCTTCGCTTGTTACTGTTCTGTCTTTCTGTGTTTACAACCGCTGTCTACTTAGAAGAGCCTTATTAGGATAAGCAAAGTACTCGATATTTAGCCTTTAGAACCAAAAACCATGTTGTGGTTGTATATAGTTGTTTAGGATATATGAAGAAAAAACTGAACAGCGACAATCGTGGATCCATAAGGATGCCAACGTCTTGAAAGTAACGTGAATAATAATATGAAAAAGACAAAATTCAGGGCCAAGATTTAAGCAACGTTTCGGAGTTCTATTCCAGTCCTTCCTTATGGCAGTTGCATGATATTTTTGTAAGTGTCCTGAGGGAGGACTGAAATAAAACTCCGAAACGTTAGCATATATCTTGGCCCTGTTTTTTTTTTTTTTATTAGTACTTATTCTGAGACAAGAAGGGGTATAAACTAAAAGGTTCCTTCAGGTTCAAATCTAGTATCATCTCCATCTTCTGTATGCATTTTCGACCTTGTAGTTTCCTTTCTGATTTCAAGAGCTTGAGACATGAATTTCCTAATATATTTTGGCCTTATTCCCATAAGATGTGGAATGCCCCAAGGGTCGGTCTCTGGTCCTTTTTTCTTTTGTGGTTTTTGTACAGTAGACTTTCAAGCAAATAGAAGAAATGGTACATTCGTTTTCGCATATCTTTCAAAGTCCAACAACAAAACCGAATCTCAATTCCTATTTCCCCATAAGCCTTTTATGCCAGACTGATGGACTCTGGTGATAAACGTGCTGGTCAATTCTAGTGCTAGATAAACCAATCTTTAAGAATAAAAAAAGAAATAAAAAGCAAGTGTTTTATTATGGAAATGTTCGGTTTGTTTTTCGCCATGGGCAATCCGATGGCTTCATAAAGTAATCAAACCATTTCTTTCTAATGTTTTGTCAAAAGCAACGATTAATTCCCTCAATCTGTACCTTCCATTAATGCTCCAAAGAATCTTGAAGAAACAAGCTTTATGTCATCACAATCTTCCCATACCTCTTTCTACTTCCCTCAGGGTCGCTGCACAGGTGAGCCTATCAGAAGGCCTTCTTTTAACCAGCCAACGCATGAACAAACAAAGCGATCATTAATTTCCCTTGCTACAAGGCACTATTAACACGTGCATAGTGTTTCTCATCAGAGGAGATTTTCCTAATGAAAGAACAAAACGTCGTTTTTAATCCTTTCGTTCTTGTCTAGTTTCCCACCCTGAAGCAAATGCTGCAATCGCCTTTCATTAGTGCATCAATTTATCTAAAGTGTTTCTTAAAAGTTGCGTTTTACGTTTTGGCCATTAGAAAGACGAATTTTCATTGCTTATTGATAAATCGACGCATATTTTGAGCTATGGATTATGAATAAAACATACTTGTTGATCTGTCTTGAATTTGGCTTCTCATACAAGTTCATCGTTACCAATCCAAGGGGTTGATATACCTAAGAACCTAGATGGAAAGAAATACTAGGAATTATTTGAAGTTAGCTATTAAGAAGTATCAAAGCTCATCGGAAATACCGCAAATAATTTCAATAGAAAATCTTTTTTGAGATGTGGACGAGAATCCATTATTCCTAAGGAATGTTTACAGCATTAACAGGTGTTGAGGTTCGCAGTTTAACACAAATCCAAGCCAATTATCGCTGACACTGTGAAATATGAGGCGTTTGGAACTAAACCGCCGTCGTATCGCCGCTAGCCAAAGATATATAGTCGACCATTATCCAGGACAGCTTAACTGATTTGAAATAAATGTGAAATCAACAATCCAGTTGTGTTTACATAAGAGGTCGTTTTCAAGAGAGTTTTGAAACCGACAATAAGTTGTCCTGTCAAAGTCCTTCGATGATCACGCTTCGAGTAGATCGCGAATTCTTCAATAAAACGTATTCTTTAGAGCTAAATTTTGTTTCGTGACTCTTTTGTTCTTGATAACATTAGATTTTTTTCACACCCTTTGGAACTAAAAAACGACAGGTGAATTTGTTGGGTCTGAGTGCAATCCCTATTGTTTTGATTGCCATTAAACTGGTGATAAATAGGATAGATTAAAACGAACCCACCCAATTAGAAATCGTGATGGCCAATAATTGTTTATTAACATTTTAAAGGCTTTTGAAATACCGGTTTTTCTCTTGCGCAAATGCAATTGTGTGAAATATCTATTCTATTTTCGATTATTCGAGTAAAAAATTACTTAACAAAAATCGTACATGAACAGAATCAATGGTATAAGTTTCGTACAGGAGTTCAAACTTTGGTAATAAGTTGTTACGTGATGTTGCCTGGTACGACAATGTTTGTTTTGGAGAAGAAAGTTACAGAGATAAATCCTGAAGTAGAAACGATTAGAATAAAGTAAGAAAATAAAAGCAAGGATTGATTGGATGGGAAAGGAAGCCATTTGGATGTTGATTTGAAGCATATCAGGTCTCGGGACAGCATGTTTGGATACGACCGTTGTATAATGTTGCCCATCGCATCCTGCGGCTTCTTCCTGTCCTGAGAACACGACTACTATTACGGACCGTTCGTTTTTTATCAGGGAGGGGTGGCAGTGGGAATTTTTGGGGGAGGGGGGGGGGGCATTAATATAAAACAGGCTCAGGGGGGCAGGAAAAATATCAAGTAAAAAGAGGGAAGTCGTGTGTCCAGCTTTATAAACATGGGTGGGGC
>WUCR03181106.1:1801-15456 GCA_009858155.3 Phymanthus crucifer
TATTAGATAGCCACTTTAAAACCATGCGTCTTATCTAATATTTTTGTATTGATAGGAAATATTTGTTGGTTCTATGGAAGAGAAAAGTCCAGCAGTGATGGCAAAGTGCCACCAAAACAATTCTGGTACGGTAATTTATGACGATAACGTAGCGTCACTGTTAAGACAGTAGAGGAAAGGGAGGGGCCTCGTGGTGAAGCCACAGGGTGCCACAGTAATAGGTCGATCAGGATTGTTGGGCTGAGGAAATCAGAATTCACATGCATTGGAAATGAGAATCACAAAATATAAAAATTGGGATTTGGGCAAAAGATTTTGCATGAGTGGTGGGGAAGGGGGGAGACTTGGGCCTGGAAAAATTGGATTAGGATTCCCCCTTCATACCCTGTTAAAAGGTAAATGTACATTGAGTAGGTAGGATATTTCAAATAAGAAACGTGGTTTCAAAACAAACTAAAACATGATCGAAACCAGTATTTCATCCGGTACTGGATATTTCAGTTTTATCTTTACAATGCCAAAATAAGCGAGGGATGCCTATATCTAGACTTATTTACTGTCTCGCCTTCAGGTTTAAAAGGTCCTGAAATGAAAGGACCAAATCTGCAAGCAGAAGCTGCTAGACTTGAGACTGTTCTAAGAGGTCAGTGACTCAAAGAATGAAAAGGAGCTGGTCGTTGGAATTTGTTCTGAAAAAAAAAAACCACTAACTTCTGGGAATCTGCTATAGATGCTATACTAGGGATAAAATATTAGGATTAATCCTTTCTTGGTTGTTAGTTGACGACAGCTTTGTTTTCTTTGAATTTTACAATGCACAGACATAGGACAGGAAACGAAGATGCTTTTCTTAAAGTGGAGTCATCCTTTTTCGTAAGAAAACCCGATGTTAAATAAATGTTTCGATAAACATCGCTTTGATTGTTATTAAGATTCATCCCTTTCATTGATACAAAAATTATTTATGTTCCTTAGGGAAAGCGAAGCATTTGAAGCATTTTGCCCCTCAAGATTAGATGAACTTCTCAGCGAAGCAAATCAGCTGGAATTGCACTTGAAGAAGCAAAAAGAACAACTGAAAAATAGACTGACTGACCTCTCGAATACTCTCAAATTGCAAATGAAATGACAAGTTGTTCTCCATCATTTTGTCAATACATTTAATGCATTTGTTGTTCGAACAGCTGCTGAGAAGCTTTTTTTTTTCACAGTCTTGATTCTAAATATTTCTGTTTTGTAAAGCTGTTATTACTCTTTGTTCTCTTTTCATTCCCATTTTATTTGCATACTTGTTTGCTAATCTTACTTAGTCACCGATTGTTTGGCAAAAGGGGAATTAAAGATCCTTTTAACTTGGACAAAACTTTAATCCTTTTTCAATACATCTTCGAGTCGCAAGTCTTCCCCCTAAATGGTTCTAAGGCAGTCGTAACATCGTAGAAGTACTTTGTTGGAACTTGGCGGGCCGTCCATCTGAAATAAGGCATCAATAGACAGCTTAGGTCTTGTTTCAATGGATGGACTTGAAGGTTATGAAGTAACTAAAGCTTCAGGTTAAAGTAAAGAACTGTGATTGATAATCTCTAAAAATATTGAAAGTATCCATTTTGCTTCAAGGCAACCGCAAGGCAGTTGTAAGTTTCATTTCTCTTGGATTTTGAAACTAAGGAAAAATTTCTTTCAAATACTCTACATGAAAAAAAAAAATTCAATTCGATTCAAAACAGCCATTTGTTTTGGTGTTCTCTCTCGTAGTTACACACATTAATTCTAATCTGATGGAAGTAACCCTATGCCTCCTCATACCATGACAATGATTTACATAGAATATTTTGGGAATCATCGTAAATCATGCTCCAAAGGACAAACATAAGGGTACTTGAAACATACCGGAAAACTTGTCAAGACGCATTGGCTAACGTTCGCTTCTAAGACACTATTGTGTATATTCAATCTTTTATACTAGGTCTTTATAACTTGTGAAACAAAAAAAATCGTCTGAAAAAGAAGGAGAATGTTGCCGCAAGTCAAAGGGTTAAGGTAAGGGGAGCCAAGGAGATAATGCTACCCTCAAAGTCGACGTGCTTACATTTTTCCAGATAAGATTTCTCTTTAAACTGTTATATAACCTTTCATTTCTGATTTCGTGTTTCGATCTTTATCCGTGTTTCTATTTTTAAATAGTAAGATAATATCGTATCCTTTTCCTTTTCACGAATCCTTAGTACTGTTTTCACTACTAAACAATCACAATCATTCAGTTTTGCATTTTTCCCTTTTCCTGATTTCCGAAAATGAATGCAAACGTTTTGTATCTCAAACTCAAATTACCAGCTTTTGCTTTGACATGAAAATGTAATACATTATTTGATATAAATTTTCCGCTTCTAAATCGACATTTGTAGTTATATATTGTGTCTGAATGTTTACTTGAATGACTTCCATTACACCCATGACTGACTGCAATCACATTCGATCACCAATCAAAAAGCCTAAAAAAACCGTTATTGCTGTTATTTAATACTGATGAATCGTGATGAATGGGAACCGAAACGTGATTATTATATGTCGAGTAGTTCTTGAATACTATAATAGTGGCTGTAGGTTCTCAATAGGCGTCTCCTTAGTTACAGCGTTATCGCTGTTGTAACTGAGAAACAGACTGAAAATAAGTCACGTATGTGCAATTCGTCTCGAGTTTTGCATCATCACACGATCATACGCACTCCATCCTATATCAGGGAGCAAAAACTAAATTTATATGTTATCAGCAATAGGTCTTTCTTCACAGTAACTGGCATGAAAATTTGCCCTTTTTTACATCTTTGCTCAAAACTACTGAAAGCCTGATAGCCATTCAAATATAAAGATTGAGATGTACTATGTACTATGTACAAATACGTACACTATCAAAATTAAAAGTAAAACGAAATTTAAAGCATATGGAAACTAGATGAAAATAACAACGGGGGAAATGCTGTATTTATCAATGGAAAAAACGCCGGGTTGCCATATATCATGAACAAGTTCAAGTACTTGAGTAGTGGACACTGATTTGGTTTTAAATCAGATCGGTAGTTGACGGACAAGACGGACTTGTCAGACCTTGATATTCAATGTCTCTGGACTCCACAATGTCTTTTTTTACAACCATAATGCAATGAATCTTTATAAAATGTCATATGTAAATGTGGAAGTAGCAACTACTATAATATCTTACTTGTCCAAGCGTCAACGAACGACTGGTGATTGAAGCATTCTTGTCGCAAGGTACAAGTTTTAGGGTCTTTTAGGGAATAGGCTTTTTCAATCGGATCTAGGAATTCACTCTTCTCGGATACCAACTCCGCAAATATTAAGAGAATAGATAAACAGTTCATGGATATTAAATTTAACAAAGGCAATGAAATTTAAAATTTCAATTGCATCATTCAACTTATATTGTGTCCTTCTAATTTGCGCTTACGTAAATAATATTTGTCCCCGTCAGATTAACGAGAGGCTAGGGGCATTCTACTCCCCCATGCCACCCTCCTAGATGCGCTACTGGGTCTACTCTTACCCGCTTTAAGATAATCGACAATAGAGCAGATGTCGACACCATCCTAGTACTTCATCCGTTCAGCATTTTGTTAATTGATGTGTATAAGTAAGGGGTGTTTTTCCCGTTGTGGTTTGGAGTAATGAGTTGCGTGGTTAGCCATGGGAGTGCCTACCAACAAAATATGTTCAATGAGTAAACAAGTAAATGTGTTCTTGGTTCTCGCAGAGTACCGGCCGAGGAAAACGGGAGGGAGAGGCATCCGAAATAACTCAGTTGAGTGTGGGTATATCGGAGGACATAAAAAAAAAGGCCAAGAACGCCTCTGTTAGAAAGACAGAAGAAGTCTCGACCATTAAAGTTCATTTTACTTTCCGCCCCAAAACAGGAAATACTATTGTTTATACAACAAGAATTCAATCACTACCATTTTTCTTCCCACCACTTTTTCTCGAATAGAAATCGAGTAAATTAATGTTATTGTATTCAGATCACGGTCTTCCAGAAAAGCTAGCTAAAATGTTTTGGAAATGAGGCCAAAACAGTAAGGTAGTGAGAAGGAAGTCTTGCCAAGAGAGTCATTATTCGGATAAAGTAAATTGGGCAGGGGACTCTAGCATGTGTTTGGATGAACAAATACGTCATTGCCACTTTTTCGATGCGGTGCTCCCTGTTGGGGTCTACGTCCAGTAGTCCTCTTAAAACCAAATTGCGTAACACATCTACTCAGTTGTTGGGTAATGGTACACGTATAACAACTGAAGTGCTACTAACGAGACTAACTGAATATTGATGTTGCCAAGGACGCAACTTCCCGTTTATCTTGACGAGATTTGTACACGCGACATGCATTAGTTCGTAATTACCTCACTTTTCATGATTTGCACGTTGCATACATAAATAAAGCTAGAGAAAGAAATGGCTCCAGCATAACCTTCCACCTTCTTAACATTAACGTTTTGAGTATTTTTCGTTTCATCTGCGGCATTTTGCTTTGAAAATTTCGAAATTATAGCCCTCGGAAATGCGATTTTCAGCATTTTCAGGGGCTTGAGAACATATTTTATGCATCAAATTTACGTAAATATTGCGTAACCCGGCAATGAGAAAAGACATATTATTTCTGTCTTCACTTCAACCTGATGGCTTTGGTTGTTTGCGAAAATCAGGCTAAAGATACCATTTTTTATAGAAAAAATCAAAATGGCGGTAAAATTATGGGGGGCTATAGCCCCTCAGTCCCCCTGCTCCGCGTTCCCTGTTTGTGGACCATAACGTGAAGGTGGTAAACTGTTACCTGTAAAATACTGTAGAATACCTTACAAAATATGCCACATCCTTTTAGTTTAGCCTGCGTACATGCGACCCTTTAGTATAAAGTACGAAAATTCCATTGCTGGAACGTTCCACTGCATGACGGGAAGTAAGAATGCAACACCTAAACGAAGATCTAAAGTTTAGCTTTGATTCGATTCTTACATGCAATCTGATTGGCTGTATTTTCTAGGTTCAAATATTAGGATTTAATTTACTTTATATGAATAGTGTTTGAATTGAAAAAAAAATCACAGCCAACCCTGAAAGAACGTTTCTAAGTAGGAGTTTCCACAACAATCAGATTATAAGGCTACACTCAATAAATGACGAAAACGCATTTTAACTTTTAACTTTAGGTCAAAACTTCAACTAAATGAAGAGTCTTGATTGGAAGACGAAAACGTTTACAGAAACTAATACCACCATGAAAGATAAGGTTTACCTCCCACACGCCGGTCAGAAGGAAACCACTTTAACATTGCGAAACAAAAGGGGGGTATTTGTGAGGCTTTATCTGTCAAACAAACGAGAATTCTTGCTTTCCGTGCCACTTTGATACATTCAGTCTGTTACATATGCATGGCAACTATGTACATTGACATTTTATGTACCAGTTTTTAAATAATAATGTACTAACATTTTTAATCTTTTACCTTGCGTCCGAATTGTTTACATAAAATCGATTTCAGACACATACTTTTCAGCAAATGCCTTTATAACTGGCATTATTTTTATTTTTTCACTCCCATGAGCTAAGAATCACGTCATGTTACCATTGACGTCAATTGACGTCACCACCTTTGCGCCTTTAAAACTGAACTTGCGTATAAAGTATAAATTATAATTTGACGATGTTCTACAAAACATAATTCGGATGGATCTTAAGATTCAAGATGAGGAGTATTTTTTAGCGTTCTTTCCTATCACTAAGCAATTGTTTTTTGCCTAAATTTTTATCAAAATATTATTTTCTGCTGTTGTTCAAGAAGGAGTCTAAATATAGCGTGAATAAATTGAATGGCTGATTTGCAAGGGTCGCATCAGCGTAGGTTTGCCTTGGACGATTCCGTGATTGGCCAATAGTTAGTCATGTGATCAAATCCCTTCCGAACTTTATGTTGTGCTCAAGACGCTGGTTTGTCATCTCCGTTGTGTTTTTATACCAGTACTTGGCGTTCAAGGGAAAAATACTGCCGTCTTAAAGGTTTATCAGGTACACTAGAAACACCACTAGCTCGTTACTTGGTTATTAATACGAGTTGCTTCAAACATTTGTCTAAATAGACTGCTTGAGTTGAAATTTTTATTCATGTCATCAATGCAGTAGTCACTGCCGAATGAACCAAATCGAGCCCATTGACCGTATTGGTTATATTCTTCTCGTGTTTTCGTCCTTTTTGCTCGATGATGGATCCCTTTACTTCGTTTCATATTATTCGTTTTGTACTCATGGATTGTTTCTGTGTTTTCAGGATTGGAGATATCCATTCGTGAGCCGCAGTAGACTTGGGAACAATCGAGGTTCGCTCTATTTTTTTTCGAAGAACTCGAGCGCTTCCACTCAACTGCAATGTGATGCTCAGTCATACACCTAATGGATGCTGGTGATTCAGGTAGGAATAAAGTTGTTACCTTGTTCCTAACGATCCGTAGCTCGCATTTTGTGATAAGAGTTCCATTATGAGCAATCTGGGCGGGTGGTAGTTTATACTTAATACAAACCGGCCGTCGTATTTTTAGCAGTCACCGAGCTTGTCTGACAAGACACCACGAACCCTGTCCAAACTGAACTTATCTCAGTTCGGATGTGGTTTGATTGCCACAGTATGGCTGTTGTAACAGTTAAGTTAGAGTGCGGCAGGTCAGATTGACTGCGATTCTTCACCAAAACTCGATCACAAACGGAGGGAAAAATTCCCCAAGAAAACTCGCTTTATTGGTCGCTGTGAAACTGGAACATCGGTCAAGGCCAAAATAATACCAAACTTGTCAATTCAGTTTCTAGTGTATATATTGCCTTTTACTTTAGCGCTTTTCTTCAAAATTTTTTCCTCGTGGCAAGCAATGTGAATCAAGAAAATGCACGAAATCGTGAGATGCGAATCACCAGTGAAATCAGACCAGAAATTTTTGTTCTGTGACTCTCATCTGAGGATTTCGTGCTCTTCCTTCATTTAAGTCAAATCATCCATAATCCATCTATCTATAAAAACGCGAAAGGCTAAAGATAGTGCTATCGTGCATATTTAAACCATGAAACTGCAATGGTATTGTTGTCACATTTCGATAAAAATACTCGCGGTTCAGTACATAGGTCAGGATTAGCATAAGTTATATCCGAAGTGACTTACCCGAAGACATAAGGAAAAACATGGTTGCCCTATGTAAGAAAAAACAGATTGTAGTATTTCGTGATGGGGTGTTTTGCCTCTGTTCTATTTTTGTAAAGTAATCCTAGTAACAATAATTACGCAAGCTTTATTTTTCTTCAAAACCATTTGGTCGGAAAACTACCGTTGCCTGACTTCTAGAATGTCGAACGCAAATATACAGTGTTGTTCTATCCATTTCCCTCCTCGGAACTCTTATTTGATTGTTGTTGAGCGTCACTGATCCAGTGCAGTTCAAAATATATCAGTGCCTGACGTCATGTCCAGGATTATTTATCCAAGTAGAAGCACAGTTCTTCAAATTATCAAGTTTCTTATTAAACCACGCTGGTTTTTGAGATCCAAACATGTACAGTGTATGGATTCTATCATCAGTAGTGTAATGTACGATTACCAGCTGATTGCAAATTAGATTTCTATTGCAATAACTGTAAGTTTATTTCATCACTGCTTGATTTGAAAATAGTCGATATTTGAATTTAATGGTAAAGACTCATAATAAGGATTCACACAATCAACATGAGGTGTGTTAGACTAGATTTTACATAAAAGACAATTCTTTGATATTGTTTATGTTGTGCAGTTAGCAATTAGTTAAATATAAAATTTCTGATATTATCCAGAAACCTAGCTTTTTTTGCCTTGTGTTTCTTTTGGACATTCCCAAATTGCTGTCAGGAGATGTTTCCTCTGCAAACTTCAGGAATATGGAAAGTCCATTATATCAAGAACCATGATTTTTGAACTTGTTGCTAAAAATAGATTATTGACTTAGAAGGGAGTCTAAAAAATAAAGCAAACACAAAAAGTGAAATGTAATGAAAGATAGTATACATTAATTTAGTAACAAGATGTTTCAGCTTCACAAACATTTCTAAAAGCAAAAAGAAATAACAATCTTGTTTAGCTTCTATTATTTTTAAAGCTGCTTAGTAGAGGGATGATCTCTACATACTCCATTTATGAAGGTTAGTGGACATGATTTCCAGGCCCTTCAAGGAATTTATCTTGAAAAATGTAAAAGTTGATACCGAGGACCACGGAGCACTCCAAAATGTTTGTGTGTAGGGGGGGAAGACTCAAAAATATGGGAGATCAGTATGCAGAAGTCAAAAAGTGAAGGGGTCGAGGATCAGAAAAAAGAGATCCTTGGATCCCTTCCACAGTCCCTGGATACTGAAAGTATTGTACTCTCTGGATTTATGATATTGAAAAGTAAATAGACTGCTCTTTGTCGTCTTATTGAATAAAAATTATTACATGATAAGATTATTCTTTTTTTGAGTATGAATGTGAAGTAAACAAAGTGGGTTGATTATGTCTCTTTGATGGATGGCGGCTGTGCATGAGAGTAATATTAAGAACAGTACCCTTGGAATGATATATTAGATTCAAGGTTATGTACATGTATTTACATGAGGTCCCTGATACGAAACTTTTGTTTGTTCTATTTACAACTTCACTTACTTTGCACTAGAGAAATACTGGAACGTCTTCAAAAAATTCAACAATTTTAGAATGCTCTTACATTTTTCAATTCAGTATTTTTATCATTTTAAGTAGCCACTAATTTGTACATGTAAAAGATTATTTTGTATACTGTATAAAGAAATTTAATTTTCTTCACCTGATAGTTCAAGAGTTCAAATATTTTTGAAAGTTTCAAGGTTTTAGAACTCTTCAGCCTGCTGCTGTTAGAGCCTTTAGCTATATTTTCAGTATTTAGCTAACTGTCATTTCTTAAAACTTATGCTTAAAAAATCAAAAAAAAAATATTGAACCACAGCTCCTTTCAGGGTATTATATGTTTTTGACCTTTTTTCCTTGTCTTTGATCTCATCTTTTAATCTTGATCCAAATATTTGGGTCCAACATGTTTATTTATGTTGTTAGAATGTACATAGTCATTGGTTATGTAAACAAATTTGTATTATGTGCTAACCTTACTTTTGACCTGTAGTCTAGTAATCTCATTCTATGGTGGTAATTTCATCTGATCATTATGAGATGGCTAGATAACTAAACTCAGTCCTGACATCATAATGATACATGTTATTATCATGTATTGTAGTTCTTTATCTAAATGGTTTTCTGTGATACTGGGCATCCTGACACATTGTTATGCATTTATTAAATGCAAATCATAATACCTTGTTTTCAAAGAATTTGACTAGATGTAGACTTACACGTCACTTTGAGATAGTACTGTTAAATTTAAGACACTTTCTTGTCAAATCAAATGTCTGGGCCCAATATCTGTACATATCTAGACATCCTTCAGTAATATATCATAGTAAATACATAGTAGGTGTTCCATGTGCAATGGTATTGATGTTTGCATGTATTACCATAACTCTATCAGTTATCTTGAAACTCTAGATTTGTTTTTCCAATATAGTGACCAAACAAATATCTACTTAAAGATTTATATCATCAGCCTTTGTCGATACACCTTTTGACTCCAAAAATATTTAGTTTTTTCAAGCTACTTATTGTTTATTTTTATTTAGTCTAATTTTTCTTTTGATGATACTGTAATTTGTGCCCCAGGTTATAACTTATACTAAACAGAAATAAGTACTTCCAGCTGCAATATTATTTTGATGTAACTTTTGATTCCCAGACTATTTAATTTATAAAAATCCCTCTTCAAATGAACAGTTATTAGCTAGATATTTTTTGGCAGTAGTGATTTGCATTTTGTTAAAGTTATTATTTATCATTAGGAATAAATTGAAGTACTGTATAGTATATTTGTAATTTTATAGAGATTTGTACAGTTGAACCTTAATTATCTGGAACTGGATTATCCAGACTTTTAGATTATCTGGACTTTTGTGTAATTGATCCCGATTATTTCATGAATATTTATGTGTGAAGTTCTATGACACGTATTCGGAAAAAATCGTGAAGAAATACTGTCATAAATCATGAACAGACTTTAGTTTTCCATGCTTTTTTAGATTTTCTAGTTGCTAGAGTCTTGATTGCTTGCAATTTCTTGGGCACCAGACAAATGTCCGATTATAGAACAACCTTTTCAAGGTAGATATGTAAGGTACATGAAGATAAAACATTGTACCTTATAAATATTCATTTTCTTGATTATCCGGATGTTTTAGCCTAGTCCGAGGGTGTCCGGATAATCAAGGTTCGACTGTAACCAAGCACTAATGAATGTTCAGTGCTAAGATGAAAACTGTGATTGCCTAAAAAAGGAAGAATATGAATTGACTGCAAGGCTTATTTAATGTCAGTCATTATTTTCTGTGAAAATTCAATTCTGTCAGTAAAAGCTGACAGTATTCCATGGCTCCCAGTACCCACCTCTCGACAAAGTGCTGCTTCAAAAGACAAGCACCGAGGAGATGCAGTATTTCCGTGAGTGTTGTATAAAAAATCCTCATTCTTGACACTCTTGGTCTTGTCTCAAACTTATCTTTATAAAAAACATTGAAATTAACTAAAATTGTTTTGGACTACATAGCTGTAAAAAATATGTATCTGGCATCTCAGGATTGGGCCAGACCAGACTTTCTAAAATGGGTCATTGACTTTTTCAACCTGTTTCAAAGGGTGTCTTAAAATACCTGCCATCAGTGTTTTTTCTTTCTGTACCTCTACTCCCACTATTTATGCCAGTAAGAATGATACAGTTAAGATATATCAGCTCTGTATTCAACAGTAAGTCATACATTAGTGTTCATTTTTCACTCCATGTTTGATTCAGCACAAATAATTATGAAATAACTACTTTATAACAATGTCAATAATAAGGAATTACTGTGATTTTTAAGCCAAGAATTTAAAGTAACAGATTACCAATTTATATACTTTGTTATTTTTATGTTATACATATTTATCATTTTTAAAAATACCTTTTTGTGAAAACTAGGTTTTCAAATCTTATCTAATACAGTATCTTACAGATCTTAGGAAAACATTTTGATAATTCTATTGCTTTGAAAATATGTGTACCTGTATAAACAAATAGCAGCAAGAATGCATACATCTCTCCATTTATATTCAGCTTCAATTTCTAAACATAAGCTGCATTCACACCAACTGTTAAACATGATTATTAGGTGGTTTAAACAGGGTAAGAAAATTATCTGTGAACATCAGGAAAATTTTGATGTACAAACTGTGTGTACCTGTTCTTCATGGAACACAATACAAATTCCAGATAGTTTGATTCCATTTGAGTTAATAACAGAATATAAAATAACCCTGTTTAACCAAACACGGTTCTGGTGTGAATAGAGCTTTTAAGTGTTGGACAAAAGTGAAACTTCTTGTTGTGATGTAAGAGTTTTCTTCTCGTCAAAGTCTGCTTTGAATCAATTTCATTCAGAATCAGGACATAAAAATATTTTTAATTTCCAGCATGGTGATTTGGATCACTTTAACTCCTTATTTTGAAATTTGTCTATATTTTGAAGACTAAGCTTTATGCTGTCAATATAAAGAAATAATATTTACAAAAAGTACCTAGTACCTAGTAATTTTAATTGAACAATATTTACTATTTGTTCAAACACAATATTCTTAACACAACATAATATTAGATGGGATAGATTTATAAAATGGCAGCTCATAGTTTGTGATGATTTGTCTGCATTTAAATATGAGAACCATTCTTCTTAAATGCTAATAACTGCACAAGTCATTTACTTGTACAGTATTTAACTTTTGTATCATATTCTTTATCAGGGCTACTTGAAAAAAAGCTAATCTGAATGTAATTTTTACCATATGTAAATAAGCGATCATTCATTCATTCATCCCTTTCATTCATTCATTCATTTATTCATTCTCATCTTCATTATAGTTTCTTTTTGGATTTCTTCACTTCGCATTGGAATATACGGTAAAAGGGAACATACTTAGAACAGTCGTGACTGTTATTTGTGTGCCTTGGGATGTACCGTTATTCAAATTATTATAGACATGAGTGTTTTATAATGGTAATAGGACTGAGTGGAGTCCTATTTGGTCTGTAAAATCATACAAGTGATTAACAAAATCAGACGACCGCAAAGCGGGAGTCCGATTTGTTAATCAAGAGTATGATTACCAGACCGAATTGGACGACACTCGGTCATATTATCAATTATAAAACACTCATGTCTATATAATAATTATTTTAATTACCGGTACATCCCAAGGCACACAAATAACAGTCACGACTGTTCTAAGTATGTTCCCTTTTACTGTATATTCCAATGCGAAGTGAAGAAATCCAAAAAGAATCTAATAATGAAGATGAGAATGAATAAATGAATGAATGAATGGATGAATGAATGAAGGATCACTTTTATTTACATATGGTAAAAATTACATTCAGATTAGCTTTTTTCAAGTAGCCCTGATAAAGAATATGATACAAAAGTTAAATATACAGTAAAAGGGAACATACTTAGAAACGGTCGTGACTGTTATTTGTGTCCCTTGGGACGTAATTAAAGTTATTATATAGACATGAGTGTTTTACTGGGAAATATGCTGCTCGTAAATTTCGTACGAAGCTACATCCGGGATACGAGTAACATATTTTCCATATCCTCACTAGTGAGGATATCGATGACATCACTTCCAATGTTTTCCTGCTCAAATCAGTAGTTTTTGCTCGTGTTTTTGTCTATATAATAAAAAGAAAATTACACGTTGGATTGAAGATATGAAGTTTATCTTCTCTTGTTGAATATATTTCATCACTCGAAGATAAACTTCATATCTTTGTACCACCGTGTAATATCCTCTATTTATTTAAACCACATAAAATGAGACATACTTGAGTAATGATTACACTTCTTATTCATATATTAAACCTCAAAATGTCAAGGCCATTGTCAAGAAAGAGAAATGGCATTCTATTTATAACTCTAGTGAATAATCAGTTTCCATTGATGCATTTACAGCATGCTATTTCAGTATTATAATATAAAAACATCATAGGGTCGAATTAGTATAACACAAGAATTAAACTATTGAGAAGCAATATTATTGCAGGTAGTGTGAGAGAAGAAATAATATGAATAATATCAGGAATCTAAACATTTTTTTCTTTGATGTAATATGTGTAGCATTGAAACCACTAAAGCATATCTCCTCTTAGTCTGGAAATTCATATGTTTGAGATAATTTTTAATAATATCTTAAAACTGCCAGAGTAAATAAAATCTCAAAATTGATTAAGAGAGAGGGCCATTTTGGACTTTTAATCATTTTTCACAGAAACATTAAGTGCTTTGGATCAAACTTTAGCCATCTGTTGCCGTTCTTAAAATATTAATTTGAAAATGTAATATTTTATTAATTCTCAAAGCTATGCAAAGTTTAAAGATAGAGTGATTGTCAAGTTAGAAATTGGGAAAACACATTTTGCCTGAAATAATCAGAAGGAA
>WUCR03182071.1:4693-15447 GCA_009858155.3 Phymanthus crucifer
ATTATGAGTCCCAATCCCAGTGAGTAAAATCCCATTTCCCGACCCCTAAAATAGACAAATCCCAGCTCCTATCTTACCCTAACGTTTGGACTTTAACACTTCAGGCTTGAAATAAAGATGTCGGTCTTTTCCTCAATACTTCTCTCTGTCTCTGGGGTAGTTTGCCCCTAGAATGTAAAGTAGTACTTGCCCATATTGATCAGGCCGGCCCAGCAGGTGATAAACTCGCTTGTATTACTTCTTAATTTTCTTAATCAAATTGATGGGACACAAGTGTTAAATTCAAATGATCACTGAGTCCAAGAAGGATTCCATTTGATTTGAAGCATAGGAGTATATATGATCGTGAACCGGAGTCACGTAACAGCTGAGTTCATGTCCGGTCATGTAAGGCAAAACCAAGGGAAGAGTCCTGAAGTAATCCCATACAAACAGAAATGCAGTCCTGACCTTGAAAAAGGACTGTTCTGACGGTCTTAATCCTTCCATGGGATGAAAATTGTCAGTATTATTCGTTTCCCAGGTTTAGCTTACTTTGTCCATTTATTCATTTTTGGTATTTATAAAGAACATGCCAAATGAAAAATATATCTTGAAGAAGACAATCACTATTGAAGCTTCAACGAAAAGAAATATCATTTTTGCCTTAAATATGATTTCTTTTTATGAAATTTAAATCTTAGATCTCTAATTTTTTTAGTTTTTGAAAATTAAACCAGCTGTTTTGTGGTGTCAATAATAGTCGAATTTTTAGATGGTAACGGCCGTATTATTCGTTCTTTCGCATCTGTGTATATACATCATTTTCGTTGATTGTTCACTACTCAACAGGAAAGACTCTCCGATAATAAAATCCTTTGAAAATAAATTAAATGTTGAAGGAAGTACTTAAAAACGAGCCAAAATGAACGCTTTCATCTGTTGCTTTTGTGGTGGACGAGCCAATGGCATCAAGTTGCATGACAATATAGTTTTGTGATATTGTCAAGAGTTATTCTTCACTGTCATACAAGTATGCATAATTGGCTTTGGGTGAGCCGCAAATGTCTAGCAGAGAACAATAGAGCGCCAGTCAGTCGTGATGACGGCTTTTGTTTGGTATTTCCTATAATCAAGCATGCTTGCTATTCCTTGCATTCTATTGGTTCTTTGTTCACACAATGTCCATACGCGACAAATATAACAAAAAGCGAACGTATATTGTTCGCCGGGCATTGTTCGACGCCAAAATCTGGGTTTCTAAGCGTTTGTTCTTCAGACCCACCCCGATCAAGACCATACTCGCGATCAACGCTCAAATCATTCGAAGTTCATAAATATCCGTTCGAAATTTGAGCTAAATTTTGGCTAAACCGAAGAGTGTTTTTCCCGCCTATCACGTGCTTGTGGGCATCACGTGATCACAAATATGTCATATGTGAGTCTTTGAGATTGTATTTGAAGGGGAATTAGTGAGCAAAATGGCTACGGCTATGTGCGAGGAAGTAGGCGCAGAAAATGAGCCTGAAATCCCCGGAGAAGTCAAGATCGAAAAAGTAGAACAGCCAAAAACTAGTGATCAGAATTTTAATTGGAAATTGCCGACGACAGCTGCACTTCTAGTGCAGTCGAATTCAACTCCAAGCACGTTATGCGAGTCAACGACCAACCAGGTAAACACTATAGTAGTTTCGGATTGTCCACAAATTGACACAAATCTAAAAGTGACTGGATTGCCAGTGAAAACACAAATCATGCCTGGACCATACTCCGAAGTACAGCTCCCAAAGAAAGACAGTCATATCAAACGACCAATGAACTCGTTCATGGTTTGGGCACAGTCTGCTCGTAGAAAACTCGCGGAGCAATATCCACACGTTCATAACGCCGAGCTAAGTAAAATGCTGGGGAAGCTATGGAGAATGCTCTCCGCTTCTGAAAAACAACCATACGTAGACGAAGCTGCCAGGCTAGACAAAAGGCATAAAGAAGACAATCCCGATTATAAATATAGGCCGCGAAGGCGGCAGAAGTCTCTGAAGCGAGCGTACGCTCAACCAAGAATGGTCACCGGCTGGCCTGTACAGCAAGATGGTTTTAAGAATCAAACGATAGCTGTAAATGGGTCTACTTCACCGAATTCTACGTTAGCTACGACTGTTTTGACTCCACATCAAGGGAACGTGGCACAGGCGCTACAACAGGCCCAAACCGTGACAGTGAATGCCAACGGCGGAGTCGCCTACACGACTCTCGGAGGCGTTGGGTTCGTGCCTGGAGGAAGCATGATCATACGACCAACTTTCGTCACAACATCAACTGGAGCTAACGCTACGATTGCTTTACCACAAGGTGTAACAGTTCAGGCTGTACGACCGCCAAATGTTACAGTGACAGTAGCGTCGTCCTTGGCAAGTCCTACCTACGCGATCCCGGTCAATCAGTTGGCAACTGCGCCTATCTTGGTAGCAGCAGGAGGAGTCAACAGTGTCGTTCCGACGACCACCTCGGAACATAACTCCATAACAGTTGAGAAGTCCGCAGAAGGAGGGTTAATCGTAGTGGCTGCACCACCAAATACCATCCATTCCCAACCCACTCTGCAAGGCTTGCAGAATTCTGAAAGCGACGCGAGTGAAGCGGCGAGATCGAATGCTGGTACGCCGAACGCCAATAACATCGTCAACCCTCAAGAATCTAACTATCGAGCATTAACTTCGGAAAATGAGAACCCTTCCCGAGGTGGAAGTCCAGCAACACGCATAGACCAGCAGCCAAGTATTGAGGTGAAAGCTGAACAGGGATGCCGAATTTAAGTTAGTCTTTTCCTGGATTTATGTCCAGTGGTAAGCAGACAACCTTGTAAGTGTTTTTGTTTATTTATTTACACATTCCAACTGGACACTTGAAAGGTTTTCCGAACTTTTTTCGAACTCAAAGTGTTCGATCTTTCCGAAGGCGGCAGTGCAATCAAACCTCTGTAACCCGATGGCTAACTGATAATCAAACCTTTGTTCTCTTGTCGTCAAACTTATTGTCTAAAGATTGTCGGATTTTCATTCGATAAATTACCTTCTGCTTCCTTTGTGGATCTCTGCTTTGTTTGAAAGGCGGTTCCTTTGTGTGTTGTCTCAAAAGATGGTTTATTTTGCATCGATAAGAGATTCATATCATAACTAAATTTGTAGGTAGAGTGCTGTAAAAGCTTCTAAAATCCTCCAAATTTTTTTCCTAGCGACGTGGATATTTTCCTCAAATTGTTCATACAAATTTACTTGAATTATTCATGTATGTTTCCTTTATCTTAGTTACTTCTGTACAGTGCTATCTTACTGCCCTTGAACAAGAATATGAGCATTTACCGTTAGCCCCTTTAGAATATTTTAAAGATTCTAGTCCATGAGGAGAATGGTCAAACGAATTAAGTTTTCTTGGTGCATTTTATAAATTGTACATTCAGCTTGTTTGGAAAGTACAGTTGATTGGAAACTATTGTTTTTTCTTGATTTGTTTGGATGGAAAGATCCAGATAGATTTTTGGTTGTTGAACGTGTGGGATGTTGAAGGAGGGAAAGTTTTCTCTGTATTCAAAACATGAAGATTGCATGATTCCTGCAAGGGAACCTATCACTTTGTGTATCAACAAATCAAGGAATCTTTTTGCCCACAAAATATGAAAGATAGAGTACATTTTGAGCCTAATTTAGCTTTTTATCTTGCTGCTTATTCTTGATGTCACTTCTATTGTTTATTTTTGGTTTGAAAGAATTTTGAATAATTTCATTTGAGGAAAAGGTGGAAATCCTGGACAAATAGTAAAGATAGGGATCAATACAATAAGAAAAGTAATGAATGGTTTCAAAATGTTAAATGTTATTTCTAATTTTCAAATTGACTTGCATGTAAAGCAAATGTTCATTTTTCAGTTGCCATCTTCCGTACAAGGTATGCTTGCCTGTCGTACCATTTGAATGGGATTTTTATACATTCCTGACACATCCTAGTATAGAATTGACTCAAAACTCCAGTATTTATTCAATCTTAGCCCTATATAGAGTATAGCAATCATCTCTGACTTCAGTTTTCTTGATGTCAACTGTATTAAATCTTAATTTCATTATTAATCCATCTTCAAAAGCCAGTTAACGTGACATACCTAACTTTTAAGACATTAAACAATTCATAAAGGTTCAGATGATTAGTATTTAAATTCTTAGTTTATCACAGTAAGATTTTATTTGACAAGCAGACTTTTGGAAGTAGCTCAAACTATTTTTAAAAGTTGTGCATTAAGTAGTTCAACCTTGTTTAATTATATTTGCTTGTACCTCAGAGTGGTTTAGTGTGCAAAATGTGGAACAACAGTTTAGACAATTGATTATAATCAATGTGCTTTGTTCATTTCTTAGTGTGAATCTTGTGTAGAAAAGTGCATTATTTGATAAGCAGCCGTATTGTTTGCTATGCTGCATATAAAACATGAGTTGTAGGCCCACATAGAGCTGGAAGAAATCTGATACAAAGATACAACCCAAGCTAGACCAGAATGCATTGGGTTTTTTCTTTACATCAAAAGGCCTAGACTCAGTTCAGACATTGATTATTTGCCACGTCAAATGCCTTAGATTTTGAGCTCTTTTTTCAGAGAAATGTATAAAAGTATTGTACATATAACTCAATCAAGGCTGTCTCCTGATGCTACCTGAGCAAAAGAGCTGATATCTTAAAAAGTAGTTTTCAGCATTTTCTTAGCCACTGGGCCCACTGTCAATTGCATTTGACAAGACAAAGGTTGATGTCTGAACTGGGCCTAAATGACTTCATCTCACATAGACTTCATTCGACTTTGAAAACTTACTAAGTACTACACATTGCTGTGTCATAATCAGTTGTGTTTTAACCCACAGGTCAATGAATGCTCTAATAACTTTAACATTTCTCAGGTTTGAAATATACTCTAAAGTCCAAAGTAAGTAATCTAATTGGCTTCTAATAGCCACTTTAAATGAGTTCTCTTGTCCACTAAAATGTATCAAAGATATGTTGACAAATCTGTCTTAGATGCAAAATCACTAGTTTGCCAAAGAGAACAATCTAGAGTTTTCCCACTAGCAATGAGATTACTTGCATTTTGATCTTTTATTTACGCTTGTTAATCTAGGATGTAAGTTTGATGGTATTTTAGTTCATTTACGATAATAGATTTAGTTTGAAATTTTAGAGAGTATTTGTGTGACATTTTCAGTGATAAGCTTATGTCTAGTATATTGAGAACGATTTAGAGATTTATCTTGATTGTAAGATGTGTAGAAGAGGATCTGTACTGGTTTCTTTGACATTCTTTATGCTATTTGGTATCAAATTTTGAATTTCATGTATAAAATCTACTGCAACTGTAGGTTTTTCTCATCTGCAATAGATTCAGCATGTGCGAAATTCAACATCTAATTTGGTTTAGACAATTAAGTCAGTCTTGATAAACAAGTGTAAAAAGCAAGAATGGAGCGTTGGAGCAAGAATGGCAAGAAGTTTATGTCGAGCATGAAAAGAATTTTTCCTTCTGTGGGTTTTGAGTGATATTCATACTGGTAATGAAAGACCAACAACTGGTAAAAATATCATAACATCAACTTTGATCTTAGGCTATCAGAGCTTTGAATAATATTTTTAGTAAGCATTTTTCATACTTCTTTATTCGGTAATTAATGAAATTTTAGTCCCCTTTTTATTCATTATATGTTCTTTTTCATGTCAAAAGTAGATGGCAGTTTAGGCAGAAGTAGCCGGCGATAAATCGTCGGTAGCCGCCTTCTATTGAAAGCTCTGGGCTATATGCAAAGAACAGTCAAAGAAATTAGTACAGTTCCTATCATAGATATTTTCTTAAAATTTGCTTTAGTGACAAAGAGACAATTGGTTTGTAAGTACGTAAAAAGTCAGTGAATGTGCACATCAAGTTGAACCTCATCACAGAGCCATTGTCCTGTGGTCACTTAGGCAAACCTGTGAAAGGTATTTTGTGATTGATTATGTAATATATCCATATATAACCCATGGTTACCGTGTAACTGACAGTGTAATCAGCAATGACATCTACTAGTGAACAAAAGAGCAACCATTACTTCCCAGCCGACAACATCAATACAGCTTATACATGTGTATATGTGTACAACTCCATTTGATATTTAAGCCATTTTAACTCGTGCACAAAACAAGTTGATTACCGGTGCATAAGATATAAAACAAAATTGTGTAAGTTTAGGTGTTTGTTTGTGAAGGCTTTGGGAGATTTTATCTAGTAGCAGATTGATATTGTAACTACAGATATTTTATATGATATGAAGTATGTGCGAATAAATAAACATTCTTGATCTTTGTGATTCATTCATGCTTCAAAACAAAGTAAGACTACTTTTGTGATGTGGTACATATTTAAGGGATATAAAATGGCGCGCGTCTATATACTGTGATAAAATGAATGAATGAATCACATTTATTTCACCACAGTAATTACATCAACGTCTAAAAACATTGCTTTTTGTGAAAGCTGTGAAATAAAAACAATCTAGAGTATAAAATTTACATGTAAACATGCTGGGAGCTGTAGAGCAAGAGAGAAGTTGTAGAGAAACACGAGGCATAGCGGAGTGTTTCTTTGACTTCTTGAGTGCTCTACAGATCCCAGAGTGTTTATATCACAGTATATAGACACAAGCAGATGTTTTATATGCCTTTTATAAAATATTTTTGAACTTTTGTATGATAAAATGCCGAGTGTGTCTCTGTCCTCTGATATAAATACAGTCGCCAGCCAATCAGAGTGCGCATAGTATCTCAACATTTTATAAATAGATATATAAAATACTCATTTTGACCTCGCTCATCAAGCCTATTTTGGAAGTTCCAAGGCAGGGACAGTCATACAAACTTTGGACTGTCCCTTTCATCTGCATGTCCTAAAGTTTCATTTTTCAAAGAAAGAGTACAAAGGACATGACACCTAAAACCAATGGAATGAAGTTTGCATTCATCAATAGACCTTAACTTTGGTCACATTTTCTCAAGAATAGGAGTCTGAGTTGCATTCCATATTCATGTTTCTTGTGAACAGTACTGAAACAAAGTAAAGGCACTTAAGGGAATGGCATGTGGTTGTCAAACTTTCCCAACTTAAGAGGTCTATCATAAAAATTGGTCATCTTGGTGGAACAGATGCAGAGATCATAGACAACTTGGGTCTTTGGTTTACCTGCGCCTGCAAATTCAATGTGAAATTCCTGTTCAGCATGGAAAGTAGCCAGTTCACAAGAATTTATAAACCACTCTGATCGTAGAAGATAAGCACGTGGCTGGCAGGAGGAGAGGGAAGGGGCAGATAGGTAATCACTCCACCACTCGGTTGGCTTGGTTGAGTGCTGGATTCGCATGCGGGAGGTTGGGGATTTGATACTGCTGACTGGTGACAAGATACTGCCTTTTTATTTAGATCTGCAAATGGTCAGACCTTCACATGGCTAGGACGATCTCAATGGCAGTCCTGTTTCTCCACAATTCCTAACCCTCCTTTGGGGGGATGTAAAAGAACCACTGAGGATGAAATGAAACCCTGGCAGTGACCACCCTCAGTGTCTACACTTCATATGAACCACCTCATTCATCTCCATGTAAAGCGCCTTTAAAGTATACACAATAAAAGTGTGTTATAACTCATCACTTGAATGGATCAAAATCTTCCCAGGAAACATTCATTTTTTAGGAGGGGGAAAGGCTGGAGGAATCCAGCACTATGAACCAGAAATCCATGAAAAACGTGAATTTTTCATGGGAAATTCACTGGTTTCCCATGGTATATTAAGGGGTTTTTAATGGCGTTGTGTGATGGTTTTACATTAAATTTTCAGATTACAAAAAGAAAAGGGCTGTGAAATATCCAATATTCTAGGGGCGGGGTTACCTTTTTCAGCTGACGGAGGGATGTGGAGCTAACGGATAACTTATGATGATGGGTTTTGTGATTCGTCCAGCCTCCCCTATCGACTAGAAATGAATGTGCCACTGCAGTGTTCTGAAGGGTACTCACAAAGTATTCCACAGTCTTTCAACCAGTATTTAATCATTTTCTATTGTTAACATTGATAAACCAACATACCTAAAATCAGTATTATGATTAAATCCATCTCATAAAAATAATATCGAGATAAATCTTAAATCCTCAGTAAATCAGATAGAATCTCGAATGTTGAATATTTATGGGAGGATGTGATAGTGGGACTAGTTTATGCTCTTAGACCCTGAAATAACTAAAGTTGATGGCAACAAAATATCTATCTAGTGACTAACAGTTCACTATCACTCAACCAGAACATTGACTATAATAAATTATGCAGTTGAAGAGACACTTTGTGATATTCATGATTTTAATCAGTGTAATAATAATGTTGTGGGTGAGTGAGAGTAATGTTGGTCATCGTAGAGACTTTTTATCTAAGTCATGGTTTTGATGCATTTGCTCAACACAAACACGGTTTATTTGGAAAATAAAACATTAAGCCTTCAGAATCTGCTTTCATTAACTGGGTTTATGTCTCTTTCAATTGACTAAAACTAGCTTCCTAAATTCTCACTATCCACATCCCTCCAATAAATAGACAAATCATTCCTTATCAATATTTCTAGAGGGGAGTAAAACTGAACCCCAAGTTATGAGGACTGTAAAGATTATTTTAAACTATAATATTCCTATTCTTAGTATTAATCAAAATATGCACTAAGGGTGCTCAGTGTGTGTACTGCAAACAGTCCTTACTGTTATAGATATGTCGATAGAATATTCTTGGGAAAATTTAATGCATTTTTTAACATTGTTAACTTGAGTAGCTGCGAGTAACCCGTGGGAAATATTAATTTCTTTGCTGTCAATCAAAAATGTGATTATTTTTGAAATGAAATGCAAAAAAAAAAAATCATCAAGCTGCTTGTGCTTCATTGAATAAATTACAGTAAATTCCTTTCTTTTCCACCTATTACCCACTTAAACTTGAGATGAATGATTCTGATGCTTACATTTAACTGAACTCACAACAGCAAAAGTTGAATCTCAAAATGTCTCTGATTTGTTGGACTTAATCTTTTCTGAATATGGCAGTGGGAAATGAAAAGGAAAGAAGAGAAGGATAAAAGGAAGAAAGAAAGAAAAAGGAGGAAAGAAAGAAAGAAAAGAAGTTATGAAAAAAGGAGCAAGGAAAGGAAACGTTAGCGAGAAAAAAGAAAATGCTTTGTATTTTTCAATCCACAAACCAACAAATTAATCTGTGATTGGGAAATATATGCCAGGAATTTCTAATTAATGAGGAATATATCCCCCTAGATTTGACGAATATGTTTTAAGGCAATAACATATTTTGAGTATCTGTAGTTGGAGTATATAAGCATATTACTTCCTAGTTAGCTTGAAGATTTTGATAGTCCTACATCTATTATTCTTAAGTCTGAAAGCTCTGTCAAACTCCAGTCTTCAATAAATTTTTAATTATTGATATATATATGCTTTATAATATATAATGTTGTTCTTAAATAATAATAGTATTTGGCAATTAAATGTGCATTACAATGCAATGCATCAGCACATCGATATCAAATAAATCAGAATTTTCTTGGAATATGGATAAGTAATTTCCACTTGATTGAGCTGTGCTATTCCTCTTGCTATCTAGAAATTGGCTGATGCACAAAGTGGAAATCAGTGTGCATGGTGATACTGGAGTACAACTTCTATCAGAATTAGAATCTCATTTCATTCCTTTAGTACTTTTCTCCAAAGTGTTGCACAAGACTTCTTTTTCATATTGCAGAATTAGATGGTAGATTTGAACTTTGAATAGTTGGATTTTTATGTTTAATATTAAAGGAGTATTCATAATTTATCTAGAGGAGGGCTATGATGATTTTGAGAGGGGCATTATTTTCCCACATGTGATTGAGGGGGGCAACAGAAAATTGAAGTGGGTGTTGCCATTAGGGGTATGATATTTTACTTTGGTTAATATTGACATCTCTAGAGGAGAGGGGGAGGGGTCAAACATATCCTTAGATGGGGGGCCTCATGCTGGTACCTTTATTCTCATGTTTATACGTCCAACTATTTTGTGAAGAAACAGTTATTGTTAAGAATTCTGATATTAGTTGCACACCTACATCACCATACACAAGGTATTACTCATCCTGGCAGTGAGGAAAAAACGTGTCAAGCTGACACTGCAGTGCACTGTGAGATGAAAAAGATACCCTTTCTGAAACGTCTCACAATACACTGCATTGTGACACTGTAACTCCTCTTACTTAGAATGATTAATATGACAATTACTCATTTGCCTCGTGTTACGATGGTAACATAATTGATTTGAAAGCAACTATTAAATAATTTAGTATCATCTTTCTCATATATTACTTAGTTTCTTGTACTTTAAGACAGAATGGCATCAAACCTTTCTTTGATTTGCCACCACGAAGTCGGAGGTCAAGCCAGTGTTGCTTGTTAGGTATAGTCTTATCATTCAAGACGTCAATCTCATATCCATCAATATCAACACCTGAGAATGATGATAGGACAGAGCTGCTGCTGACGGCACTGATGTTGGACTCCAGTTCCACATCAAGTTCATCCATCTGTTTCTTCTTTCTGGGTTGCAACATCAAAAGTCGTGTTGCACCATCAAGGTGGTGGAATGTTTCTAGTCCAAGGAGGTGGGACTGCATCTCTGTGCACAAGCCACTGG
>WUCR03183854.1:0-15425 GCA_009858155.3 Phymanthus crucifer
GTAATGGTTGCATCAGAACCAAAAGGTATATTTTCTATGAAATTCCTCAGAGTTTTGGAGTATAAATAAAGTTGAATAGGCCCTTTGCAGCACATTGGAATGCAGCTGAATTTGGAGGGCAAGACAAAAGAATCTCAAGCTCCAATGAACCAAAACCTATTGTCTTACCCTCCAAATTCAGCTGCATTCCGACGTGCTGCGAAGGGCCTATTAATAAATGTAACGGTCAACGCTCTAGCAATGTCTGTTTTGTTAAAGATTTCAAATTTGTTGAATATAGAGGCTTTGCACCATCACGTGATGGCAGCCATGATAGGAGGCAGGAACAATAGAATCTGGACTAAAATCATTTGCATTAGAAAGAGTGAAGTTTTCCTGAGGGAAAATGTTCCTTTGTTCCTGCCTCCTGTCATGGCTGCCATTATGTGATGGTGCAAAGCCTCCATAGCATGTACATAACGAGATGTTTTGTTAAGAGTAACATACATGTACAACTCTAAGAGTGTATTTGCTTAAATATTTAGCGCCATTAACGACAAATTGAATGTTCACTCAAATAACTCGAAACCGAACCAAAACTCTTTTTCCAGATAGACTACAAGAGAGGATGATAGAATTTCTCGAAATCATTAAGGCGTTCTAGTGCTAACATGATTTTGGAAGCACCACTCTCTGCGAGAAATGTAAACCGGTTTTCTAGGCGATGAACGACCTGTTGTCTAACTCTTTGGTACTTTTTCTGCCAAATGAAATTTTCTTCTAATAAAGGAATGCTATGAAATACTCGTTGAATAGAGTTCTTAAACAATCCTCTTCACGTCCTATGTCTTCATCTTGAAAAATTTGGGCTTCTCCTGAAACAGTATTTTTTTCTTTTGATATTCTTCATTAAGTGTTGAACTTGTGGAGATTTGGCTCCTGAGATCAACAAATTCCTTTCTTAACTCTCTTCAAAATAAAAGCCACAGGTTTTCGAAATCTAGGAATTCTGAAAGCGTACAGGGATCGGGTTTATAAGGGAGTTGACGTGAAGCAATAGAAGTGACAGATAATATGCTGTAAAGATAACGTGTAAACAAGGATGACAGCTAAAGCAAGACAGAAGAACAATATTGCTAAAAACC
The DNA here is from genome assembly GCA_009858155.3 of Phymanthus crucifer. Taxonomy (NCBI): domain Eukaryota; kingdom Metazoa; phylum Cnidaria; class Anthozoa; order Actiniaria; family Phymanthidae; genus Phymanthus; species Phymanthus crucifer. The sequence continues at coordinate 1,125 of WUCR03183854.1, forward strand.
GTAACACAAAGAATATAAAGTACCAAAATCATTAGGATCGATATGGTCGTCTTTCGGTCTCTTTCAACCACGATTCGATTTCCCAAGATATTTGGTTTTTGGTTTTTCTTCATTATCCTAGTTTGTCTTCGGACCTTGTAAATAACAAGGCAGCAGAGGCAAGTTATAAGCGAGGCTATGATGCCAACAAAGGCAACCGATATGATATTGTAGACGTAGTAGTAGTACTGGACCAGTTGTTTTGGTGGAGCAGAAAGGATTGTCATTCCTATGCACATTAGGATTACCGAAAGTACTGCTCTTTTTCTTGTCACACGAGATTTATAGAGCAATGGATTAACAACAGCAAGCACTCGATCAATTGTCAGGCCAAGAATATGTGTCAAAGATATTTTAATAAGTATTTCTGCAAGTGTGTAAGCCACTGGCGCTAAACGAGACCCCACCTTATCTTTCATGAACAGTGCTATAGTCCAAGAGCTCGAAAATATTGCAACTAATCCAACCAAAAAGTCACACGCCGCCATACTTGCGATGATCATGTTTGAAGGCGAGGAGCGAAGCTGTTTGAAGGGGTCTTTCCATATAAAATGACAATACCGTTGGCGAACATGATAAAGGGTCCAAGAATTGCTAATGCTATTCCAGTTGTCAGAGATATAGTGGCGAAGTAGCCTTTGAGAATTTGCTGCAGTTTGAGAGCTTCTTATGTAATGCTAATATTCCAGAAGTTAACGGAAGGTCCATAGATTGCTGCCATCTTGGAAAATACGTTTTTAGAGTATTTAGATCTTTTTGCCTTTCAATTTCCAGTACGATCGTCATATATTTATCCGACAACATAGATGTAGGTGCAAATGCAGAACGAGCAATATCATTTGTAAAGAAATCAATTCCTTAGAATTATTTTTTATTGTTGTAATCAAAATAACAAGTAAATATTCGTGCGAATCAATCAATATCTGTACGTGAGATGGTTATAACACATGTAATCTATTCTACTAATAGGTCCTATGTTTTTAGTTGGAAACCTTGTCAAAAAGAGTCGAAACTTAATTAAAATTATGGTCATATGTTCTGGTTTTGCAAAGAAAACAACAATAATAAAGAATAATTGCTCTTACGAAATAAAAACACAATTACAAGAAATATTGATGATAAGTTAAAAATTAATATAGCCCTCTCATATTGCATGAATGTCAAGAAACGTGTGGAAGGAATAAGCTAAACACCACCCATAATGTTAGTATTTCAAGTATGCAACTCAATTGCTTTAAATGAAGTTAAACCCAGCTTAGAGGTCGAACTTGAAAAGTGCCTAACCTAGTACTAATGAGTCAAATATTAGGTTCAAAACTATATACGATTCGAGTGTAAATTAGACTTAATGCGTAAAATGACCGGCAGTCGAATACCGTGGCTTTCACAAAACTTTTCCGGACGCGATTCCGAAGTTCTTTCGGAAGTTGGTGAATTCATCGGTGAACTTCCTGATTTTACGGCGAAGTTGGTTTTTAACTTCATGAACTTCAAGATGAACTTGCGAAGTTCGTTGAGAACTAACTTCGCTACTTGACTAAGAGTAATCCATTTACTAGACAAGGAAGAGCTTAGAAGTTAGAAACAGAGTGTCACAAAAAAGCAAACAGACAAACAAAAACCAAAAATCCGTAATCGAACACTTTTAAGTAAACACCTTTTACTGGCTGAAAATATAAAATGGGACAAACAGAAGTATGTGAATTGAATTGTGATTTGAACAAAACTATGTTGTAACTATAAGATTTGAACTAGAATTTGGGTAAAACTTGAGCTTGGGAAATGGAATTAGTATCTCCTCCAATTGTTACCTAAAGATATACCAAACAGACCAAAGGGAAGCATATAGAGTTCGTTCAAATATCTGTTTTCTAAAACGTAATGCTATACGTTTTGAAACCTCTGCAAGAAATGTAAGAAGATCATGAGAACGGGTGTTGAACATTGTGTCTTTGTACTTGGGTGTATAACTCTGATACTTTTGTTTCTATATACTTCTTAAATACTTTCACGACTGCTTGTATCTGACAGCCATTGAATAGCGTTAACATTTTCTTATAAATAACTCATTGATAAGATGATTAAGTAGTTACAATACTCATACAAATCTTTTACGCACAAAATCAAACGATTTTACAAGTGGAAACCGGTTCTCTCGATTAATCCTCTTCAGTCCACTTACAAATTCATTTACAAATTACATTTTCTTAGACCTCCTCCTAATTAAAGTGCAGTGTCTCTCGTTTGACACTTTTCTCCCCTAGTTCTTCCTGTTTGTTCAGCTTGTGGAGTATTGTCTATTTTCGAAACAACAAAGTTTCCTTTCTTGATTTTCTTTAAAATCAAACTCACGGGCTTTCGAAATTTAGGAATTCTGAAAGCGTAGAGGATCGGGTTTACAGCGGAGTTCATGTGAAGCAATAGCAGTGATAGATAATATACTGTAACGATAACGTCCAAGCGAGGATGACAACGGATAGAGCAAGATAGGAGGACAATCACACTAACAGTGAACCATGTAATACAGAAGATGAACAATAATAAGATCAACAATATTGACTTGGTCGTCTTTCTGTCTCTTTCTGTTGCGATTCGATTTGCCATAGCAATTGGCTCTTGGTGGTTCTTCATTATCTTGGTTTGCTTTCTAACCTTATGAATAATGACGATGCAAAGACAAGTTATAAGCAAGACCATGATACTGACAAAAGCAGCGGAGGCGACATTGTTAGCGTAATAGTACTGTTGTAGTTGACTCTGTGCAATAAATAGAAGTGTCGTATTTACCCATACGAGGATTACAGAGAAAAGTGCTCTTTTTCTTGTTACGCGAGACTTATAAAGCAATGGATTAACAACAGCAAGCACTCGATCAATCGTCAGGCCAAGAACATGCATCAGAGATATCACTATAAGTAACTCTGAAAAAGTGTAAGTTACTGGGGTTATAAAAATCCCAATTTTAGCTTTTACCGACATTGCTATAAACCAAGTGCCTGCGGGTACAATTGCGACTAATCCTACCAAAAAGTCACACACCGCCATACTTGCGATGATGATATTTGAAGGCAAGGCGCGAAGCTGTTTGAAGGGGTCTTTCCATATTGCAGCAATGATAATACCGTTGGCGAACATGATAAAGGGTCCAAGAATCACCAATGCTATTCCTATTGTCAGAGTCAGAGTGGAGAAGTAGCCTTTGAGAATTTGCTGCAGTTTTAAAGTTTCTTCTAAGAGACTGATATTCCAAAAGTAAACCGAGGGTCCATGGATTGCCGCCATCTTAGAAAAAGATTTTGTTATAAAGTTTATCTATGTTTAGAACGAATATAATATGTACATAACTTCTATGCAGGTGCCGTTTTCACATAAAACAAGTCAATCATTATGTATTTGATTTAACTTTTGAATTAATCAGAGCAAACATGACATTGCAGAATTATGAGCGTTATATAAGAAGTCAAGCAAATCACCTTTTGTGATCTGTTCTTCCAGTATTTTTAGAGAGGGAAAAACATAGTTCAGAAATTGTCTTAAACTATAACCTGTTTTCACATTTTATGGTACATATCGAAAATTCGCTGATTAGTTTGCAATATAATACAATACAATACTTTATTCACAACTCCCCATGGGGCTTTTCAGTGACAATAACAATTCAAAACGAAATAATAATAAATGAATATAAACTAAGATGAAGTCTAAAAATACAATATACAACTGTAATAAAAATTTAAATATATCTACAATTGGTAAGAATTATGAACGACTTCAAGCATTTCACTTCTGGATTCCAATTGGCGTGAAAGCTGTAACTTAGTAACTGGTGCAACTGAAGGTGAAATTAATGATAGGTAATCCTAGCGTTAAACTAAATATTTTGCTCACAAATGCACAAACACCACCTTCAGCCTTATTTCGGACCGGTCGAGTCTAAAAATATTAAACCAAGGAGATTTCAATTTCGATATCGGTGACAGTGTTGTCCAACAAGCTCTCAGAAAATGTCAAGATTTCAAATTTATTCTTAAACACAAGTTCTGTAGCAAGAATATAGTGTTCTCTATTCTTGATGGACCGAGTATTCAAGTGAGCACCATTTAGATTGCGTTGTTGTTTCTTGATTTCATTGCTATTATTTGACATCCCAGGGTTTATTTCAACATCACTACATAACCAGAGAACTCTCGAGATAAATGGTCGTGATATCATAATTTTTAATGATTGTGAAGTCTACCCACGCTTCATTAAATATACAAATTTTGACTGGCTCATACAAGCAGTATTAAAATAATAGTCATTAGTTTTACAGTCTTTACTGTGAATTTGGTGTCTCAAAATGGCCAACACTTGGCATTATAAGCAAACCAAATATGCTCGAAAGCCTCGGACCTAGCTTGCTACCATCTGAATCTAATCGTATCATCTGTAGAAAATTATGTCTAAAGTGAACATTCAGTATAAAGCGGACATTGACTAAATCAGAAATAGCCCTTAAAAATTTTGTACGGCTTGTACTTTGAGCTCTGAACCCTCCCTTCCTGTTTCTTGAGTTATTGGCAATCAAATTTATGGATTTTTTTTTCAAAAGAATCTTCAACCATTGCATAACCTCTATTCCACAATTCAATCTTTCCATAGTTACTTCCTTTTGACGTCTCTCTAGTCGCAGTTTACTCCTTATTCGAAAAGAGATTACAATGTTGTTTTTAATTTAGTTTAAAAACTGCAGTGCCTATATATATTTGTTTGGGTTTCAGTTCTTTTGTCTTTGTGTTGAACTTGGGGAGATTGGCTCTGTCTGAATCAACAGTTTCCTTTCTTGTTTTCTTCAAAATGAAAAGCTAAAAGAGCACAGGATATGGTTTGTGATGGAGTGCATGTGAAGCATTGTTATTAGCAAATAATCTGCATTTATGATAACGTCAGTCCAAGCGAGGAGGACAGCAAGAGCAAGTTCGGTTACCAGTTCCGTATTTTGTCCTTGTGTTAAACTCGTGGAGGTTTGAGATCAACAATTTCCGTTTTTGACTTTCTTCAAAATAAAAGCCACAGGTTTTCGAAATTTAGGAATTCTGAAAGCGTACAGGATCGGGTTTATAAGGGAGTTGACGTAAAGCAATAGCAGTGACAGATAATATGCTGTAAAGATAACGTCCAAACGTGGATGACAACTAGAGCAAGACAGAATGACAATCAAACTAACAAAATACCATGTAATACATGAAAGAAATAGTGCTAGAACCAGCAGGATGGATTTGGTCACCTTGCGATCTCTTTCTGCTACCATTCGATTTCTCACGGCAATTGGTTCTTGTTTTTTCTTCATTATCTTGGTTTGTTTTCGAACCTTGAAAATGATAAGACAGCAGAATCCAGCTGTAACCAGGGCTATAATGCCAATAAAGGCAACCGTGGCCACGTTGAAATGGTGGTAATATTTGCCTTCTTGTCTTAGAGCAGTAGTGCTAACAGTCAGAGTTATCCATAACAAGATTACTGAAAAAAGTGCTCTTTTTCTTGTCACACGAGATTTATAAAGCAATGGATTCACAACGGCAAGAACTCGATCAATCGTCAGACCCAAAACGTGTATGGTAGATGTTCCTAAGAGTAGATCTCCAAAAACATAAGCCACTGGGGCAAAAGTTTTTGCCATGTCGGCTTTTACTGACATAGATAAAAACCAAGCGCTCTCTGGGATGATTGCAGACATTCCTACCAAGAAGTCACATACTGCCATGCTTGCGATGATGATGTTGGACGGGGAGGAGCGAAGCTGTTTGTAGGGGTCTCTCCATATGGCAGCAATGACGATGCCGTTAGCAAACATGATGAACGGTCCGAGAACTATTAATGCTATTCCTGTTATCAGAGTTAAAGTCGTAAAATATCCCTTGAGAATTTGTTGCAGTTTGAGAGTTTCCTCTGAAATACTAATATTCCAAAAGTAAACTGAAGGTCCGTGGATTGCTGCCATTTGGGAAAGCGACGTTAAAGTGTGAACCCACTTTTGCTTTTTTTTATTTTCGGAAAAGGATGCAGCTGTTGTTTCCTCAGTTATTAATAATTCATTTCATTATCAGTCGATTTTTTAATTAATCTGCCTGACGATATAACGTAATCTAGTTTATGTATAGGTCTCATATTTCGAATTGAAATAAAATTACGAATGAAAACTCAATTAAAAGTACGGTCAGTAAGTTCTGGTTGCGCAAACAACACAAATGAAATATTGATGGTACATAGAAAAACTACAATATCTCAGTCATATTACCAAAAAATGTGAAAGGGGTGTGTTTGGTATCAAATCGAAGAGTAATTTATTCTGGGACGTAATAAGATGAAAGAACGCCAAAAATCATCTATAATCAATGTACTTCAAACATAGTCCATTCCTTTTGCAGTGCTAAATATCAACTAGGATTAATAATTTTTTTTTTATGTGGAAAGGTCTGAAGAACAACCAAAAGGCGAGAAGGTTTGGTGGCTTATTACTCAAAATCTTTAATGTTATGTCATGATATAAATGGTCATTTATTAAAAATATTTTTTTCCTAAACAAGGAAAACTATTTTACCTGTCTGCAACCACTGCAACTATATTTGGCATTAAAATATATGCGTCTCCTGAAACTGAGTTTTGAGGCATCAAATAACCTGGTGATACTCGTGCATCTTTGCGTGCATTTCATGCTTTTTGGCAAGTTGCAGTTTCAGCGAATGTTGTTGGTATTACCTGTCAGCGAGGAACAATTGTTGTTTTTGCAGAAAATAGAAACAACGTCTTGCAACGAAAATTATGAATATTATCCCTGCAACTTGCAGCTGAACAATATAATGTTGAACAATTTTGCTGCATGTATTACCGTATGTAGCTCAATATTAATTACATTTAGTTAAGTTTTGCAAATTTTTAGTGCGGACGGCGGTATAGACGCAAAGAAAGCGGCTTGGATCGGAAGAGGCTCTCTCTTCCTCGCCAACGGAAGCTATGTTAGCAGGGAAGCATCCTGAGGTGTGCAGCTCTTCTTCATCGGGTACCCAGGGGTTAAATTCTGTCGCTCGTTCCTCACTACCTGGGAATAACCCCTGATAACAGAGTCTGTTTGAGCTAGTATCAGAAATCGATATTCGAAATGGCGACATTCGAAAAATTAACGTCTTTGTTTAGCTATACTTCATGCTGATTGGTCGACCTCAGGGGGACAGAATTTTACCCCTGGGTTCACGAGGGGGCAGTCCTTGAACACTGATTTAAGTTACAATTGCAAAATAAATGATTTGATACTCCTCATGTACTTGACCAAGTGTTCTGCTCAGCTTCAGTGCCTTTTAACCCTCAGTTAGGTTTATTTACACAAATAGGTGTATATGCCATACTCTAGAATGGTGATTCCGCTATTATAAAATAACGTCTTCTTGAGTAAACCTTTCCATTGAAATTTCTTCTCCCGAATTTCCGAATAACTTTTTGTCTTTCTTTTTCATCTTTTTTAACAACCGTATTTCATTTTTATGGTTTTCTTGAAGATTCTGGCAGACTTTGGACATTCTGTGTTTGAAGTCGTGCACAATTCTGTTCATTTCGTTACTTCTATTCGCGAGCATCTTTTGCAATTCTGGCAAGATAAAAAAAAAAAATTCTTAATGGTTAATATTATTGTTTTGATTTTAAACTGTTTCATATCTTTTATTCTTTGACGTTTATTTGTTGGATCAGGGTCGATTTACGCGGCACGGTTATCGCATCTCGTGTGGATGGCATAATAATCCCAAAATCCTGCCGTGAAAGAACTTACAACATATGTACTACAAAGGAACGAAGGAACAAGTGCATAAGTCTTTCGTAGAATTTTGAAGTATGACTTTACAACAACTAATGTAAACCCTGGTATCCAGCTTATATCATTCTAAAAACACCTCACCTTGATTGTGAATTCGTGCTCTCAATCTCAACCTTCTTATAAATTCGTAGCAGATTCCAGCAACAATAAGTACTATCAATAATACCAATGTGTATTTGACTGATTTCTCAAAGAACTCGGCTTTGGGGTCGAAAAGGCCAGTTGACACTGTCTTCGAAGGGTCGTATTTTCGAATCTGAACATTAAACAAACAAATATCAAAAAAAGTGTAACTAAAATTGTTAGCTGAGATCATCAAAGCAGCGGTTAGTTACATAGTCATCTCTAAACAGTATAATTACCTGAACTTGTCGCACATTATTCACAATGTTAAAGTAAATGTGGACTTTATGAACGTTAAGAAAGTCAAGGAAACACTGCCGCAACTTTATAGCGTGCCCGGCTGTTACGAGTCCATACGCCATTTTGTAATCTAAAACTTTGGCCACTCGAAGAGAGGAGTCTTCAAACAGGTCTGGCCTTGATCCAGCAGCGTAGGTATCAACGAGGATGCCTTGGACGTCGTGTTCGTTTAAAGCATTCATAACTGCATCTAATGTGTAGTACTTTTCCTCTGTTTAAAAATAACAATACTTCAGGTAATTAAGTCATCAATAAATCTGATAAGATTGGAAGGAGGAAGATACAGTGAGATATTAGTGAGGCATGTACGTTTGATATCGACAAAACACAGCCAAAACCTGTTTCATAATATTATCTTAGGAAAAGGCCCTAGATGTAATTTTGATTTAAAAAAGAATTTATTTATACTGGAAGAACTTACTTTCATTAACACGAGCATTTCGTCTTGTTCCCAGGAGAAATTCTGGACCGTCTTGTAAAGCAGCTACCTGAAGAAAAAGGTTTCAGTATAATAGTTTAGGTTATTTATATAATAGATATTGTCAAATTTGTTTATATATGACTCACTTTCGACATATAATATGATCAAACGAGCTATATGATCATCATATGGCTAACATGATTTTTAGTTGTTGTAACTGTTCAAACATTTCACCATAGATAATAGATGATTTCACGAGCACTTTCGTGAGATTATTTATCTCACTAAAATTTGTCCAAATTTCTTACTAACCTTAGCCCCATATAGTCGTTTTTCGCTCTTTATTGTAATTTCTGTTAGAGTTGTGGTTAGAGTACTTGTGGCAACTGATATTATTACGATTCCTGTCAGAGTCCAACATACGGCAAAGGTCCGCCCAGCAACAGATTTTGGCGTTCTATCGCCATACCTTAGGACATAAAGTAGAAAAGACTTAGTATATCCAGGAGAAAATGTGAAGAGTCTTTTCAACAAAATTGTGAAATTTGTTGGAGCAATGTTGATTTTACAAATTAGTGAAAATGAGATGGAATTTTCATTTACCCCACGGTTGTCATCGAAACGAATGACCACCATACTCCTTCCTCGAATCCTCTTGTAAACGACCTTGGAAAACCACTACCTGTGTACTTCATAGAGTCCTGGTGCGATAGGAAATGCAATTAAACCTAAACCTTTTGATCATGAATTGAGGATGAAAAAACAAACAAACAAGAAAAAACATACTATCAAAGGTAAAGAAAAGAGTACTGATGTTACCAAAAAGGGTAACAGCATCACCAGCTGCAGTAATAAGAACAAACAAAATCGACTGAAGCTAAGTAATGATATGATATTCGCAAGAAAGACTGTCTAAACCAGTTTCTCGACATTTTAATTCGGCTAACCACTCGGAAACTAATGCTATTGTTTTTGGTCTTTGCGTAACACACGGTAGCAATAATTCACGCAAAACAAAAGAAATGCGTTTGATTCATTCGCTTGGCACCGTTAATCCGCACGGGATGAACGAACGCCTCTCCTTTAATTAACCAGCTCTCACCTACTATTGTTATTTTCGATCCTTTTGTTCTCTTTTGTTTTACGACTTGCCACTTTCTCATTGGTCTGTTTTCTCCCTACACCATTATAAACCCCTCCATCATTCTCTTTCTTTCATTGACTCCGACGAAGGACTAACGTCCGAAACGTCAGCTTTCACACCTACGGTGATGAAATTATCCACCACGATATTTGAAGCTAAGTAAGAGAACAATGTCATCAGTGATACTACACGTACCAGAAACCAGACAACGAAGCCAGCAATACAGGTCATGACCATCGGTATTGCTAATACAGGCCAACATCCTAAGACACCTTCAAACATTTGTTCCTTGAAGTTGTAACTGTGCTCTCCAACAATGAATGCAACTCCAGGGGACTCTATCAGTGGAGAATATCCTAGGCCACCTTTGAATATTGTTTGATCTTTGTAGCCGTATACTGGAAAGCTGAAGTCCGTTTCACCGTCAATTTCTTGGATTACCTAGGGAAATTCGAACAGACGTTAAACATAACACTCGTAGAAGCGACTTCCTGCCAGTAATATTATCATGTGCAAAAAGGGGAAGTTTTACCGATGCGGGGAAGAAGACAAAGGAAATAAGAACATACTAACAAACAGAACCTTTCACTATTGAGCAGTGGTAATACCAATAACAGAATCGTGCCACATTGTTGCATTGCATGTTTGCAATTGGTCTTTCTACTCGCTATAACAAAAGACGTTTCCTCGCGAAGAGTGAAAGCGTAATGTTCCTCAAAATGAACCACAACTAGTGTGTTACCTCTTGTAAAGATGCTTTCTCTGCCTTGTTGCCATGGCCATCATTATGAAAGTCCACCTCGGTCTCTCCGTACTCTTTACAAAAGCCACAACAATAGGTAGTCATATTTTGAATCATAACAGGAATAATGTGTCCAGGGAGACCATCTTTGCTAACATTAGAATAAGGTGTGTACTGACTAAAGCTGGTGGTGAATTTCTTTTTGCATCGACAAGTTTCTGTAACAAAAGAAAATACATTTTCATGAGACATGTGCTAGAATCATATTAGTATTATCCATTTAATTTCCAGGTTTGGAAAGTTTTTGCATGTGACAGGTTTGTAGGAACATGGAAATGAAGGCCCACCTGGTATTTTCCTCGACTTCAGAATAGCTCATTGATCGTTTTTATCTGTACTAGGTTCTCTTAACTTAGTAAAACTAGAATTGTCTTTGAAAATAAGGCAAAAAGTAGAGTTTAAAATAAAAATCTGATTTCAAAAATTGTACTTAGCTTGTGAAAACATCCAATGATGGTCGTTGGCTTTAGTCAGGGTTATTATAATTATCATAGTTACCTCCGAATGTTATACTTATTGGGCCAGTTCCCTTTTGAGTGGAAGCAGCAACTTCGATCCTATACACAGAGAGGGGATGAAGGTCGGTGATGTTGAATGAGGTTTGACTTGGTGGCAATATCCTTTCGAATACTCTCGTTTTGAGAATATCCTTGTCTCCTTGCTTGACCATGAAATAGCTCAGGTAATAATTTGTTAATAAACCATGCATATATTCGTGAGGAACTGGGTCCCAAGTAACAGGAAGACTGTAAAGACTGGTCCAGTTATGTGCTGTTAGGTTAATAGGTGCCTGACTTGGAACTAAAGAGGCAAGCAAAAGTAAAAGGGAAAAGTAAGTCCTAATATCAAATTAACAACCTGATTTCTTCATCCACATCAAAAGAAAGCAAAAATTGCAGACAAGCTAATAGACTTGAGTCAAATGCCTAGAAATTGACAAAAGTTTACGCTGCCTTACGTCCGGAAATATGTCCAAGAGACTCAGATTTTCATCTTCATCGAGTTTAAAAAATGAATAATGAATGTGCACACATACTATCCCGCCAGCCATTTGACATTGACACTCACCATCTTCATCGGTTTTTAGAAAGTGAGTAGAATTAGTTCCAAATCCCACAGACGTTCCGGCTGCCAGGATGATTTCATAAGTGGTTGACCTTTCAAGATTTGTCAGTATCATGGAATACCCTTCACCTTCTTGACTAAGATAGGGCTCACCAGATGGAACCTTTTTCTTGTAAAGCGCGCGATATTTTATAACTCTTCCATTTCGATAGCCAAGGTTAACGTCATCCCAAAACAGGTGAATTTCTGTTGAACCTCTGTTGGAAACTTCAATCTTGCTCGGAGGTTGGCTGGGGACTGCAATGTACAACCAAATGTTTTGTTTTGTTTTGTTTGTTTCTGGACTATTTTTCATAGCCCATTTAAAATAAAGAGATAACCCATATATTTATTATTCGGCATATACATAATAAGTATTGAGAAAATAATAGATAGTAATGGGAAAGTCGGCATTGTCCCTTGTCCCTTATTTAACAGTATAACAATTTATTTGCCATATTCTTAAGTGATAAATACATACGCTTAACTAATAAAACAACACTTGATAATGGCGAGGAGTATCAGACCCCCTCATCGTAAATACATTACTAATATCGTATTATAGTTCATGATATTTCATGGTATCAAATTTAGAATTTAACAAAAGGGTACTACAGAACGATTTTTTTGATCGAGCATAATTTCATGAAAATATGACTGTAATTATGGGCTCCTTTTTAGCCGGAGCAGTTCATTCCCTACCTCCTTCTCCAGTTGTTACGTATACTGGGTCACTGTAGTTTCCATCCGCAGTGGTAAAACCAGCGACACTGATTTTGTACTTTGTATAGTAGTAAAGTCCAGTTAGTAGAACATCTTGTTTGGTGTTATCCACTGTAACGTTCCTAACGGTAGAGAATGGATGGTCTGTCTCGGTGTACGTGATACGGTATCCTCGAATAACGCCGTCTACATGTAATTCAAGATTGCTCCACTTGACAAGGATTTCGGTAGTTCCATTGAGTACAGCTGTCACATTCCCTGGAGGGACTTTTGGAGCTGTGGATTAAAGATTAGGATATAAGGCTGTATTCATAATGTATGGGGGATGCTTAAATTTTTTAACAAAAAACTTAGATTCACTATTTTTTATGGGACTTTAAGAGGGGGGGTGTTAAAAATTTTGGTGCCATTTTAAAATTTCACCTGCCCCCCCCCCTCCATTATGAATGCAGCCTAAATAGACCTTTTCGGTGGCGTGACAATGTTTTCCCTTTTCAGACCACATGTCATTCTCTAGAGAATATGATTCGTTGTTGAAGGTATAGCCATATTTATGTGTCTTCCCATGTGCAACCGTTAAACAAAGAAATGATACTCTAGCAAATGACACGTGTGCTGAAATAGGAAAGCATTGTAACGCCATCGAAAAGGTCTATTAGAACATTATAAAGGAATCAAGAAACACAAGCTGCACGGCAGGAAATTGAAAAAAAGAAACAACGGGAAAAAAAGCTGCTGTTGAAATTTTCCGTTCGGGCTGCATAGGCATCACTTATCCATTTTAAACATCTTCATCGCCATTTGCGTTGGCCAAAACATGAGTTTGAACACTAAAAATATCCATAAATAAAAATAGATAAATAAATATCTTTATATAAGTGTCTAGTCGTTCTAGCGCTTGCGCGCTAATTGGGGACACTTTCACTCACACACACTACCACTACATTATATATTATATGCACACAACTCTCAACTCACATGTTGATATTCTATCTTGAATATTTACCTGCTATTCCAGTCGTTGCAAAAATTTCGTCACTGAAAGGTCCTGGTCCAATACGAGTATGGGCATTTATCCTCACAGTATAATTACTGAGTTTTTCTAGTCCTCCAATAATAGTGATGTATTGACCACCAGAGACGGTATGTTCTCCGATAAGTGTGCCACTCGAATTTTTTATTTCGATTATGTAGTGAGTAATGATTCCTCTTCTCTGTATAGCTGGAACTTGCTGCCATCTTACTTCGATGCTCGTTGTGCTGGCAGCAAATACGGAAACTGCCTGTGGTGGTGCTGTGGGTACTGTAGTTGGAAAAGTTTTTCATGAAATGATTAGATATAAAGTTTGATGGGGTTTTTACCAACCCCCTTTCGTCGAAAATACCCAATAATAAATAGTATCTCAAAATAATAAATATTTATACAGCAAATCCAAGCCGAAGCCCATTAAATGTTTTCCAATACAGATAAACGGATAGATGGATAGATGGATATGGTATTCATATGACAGTATAAACTTTAACAATGTGTAGAAGAAATTCAGCTAATTTTGAAATATCAAATACTTATTTATGTACTTATTTAACAGTTACGAATTCATTTTTCATTTGACATAGGGCCTTTGAATGCTACTAGTTACAGATATAAGCAATATCCATCGTGGGAATTAATAGTCCACTTGTTAAAAATACGTGGTCTAAAATGAGAAACATTTCATAGACCCTATGAAAAAAGCTCTAAAACTGGAAAATATTTTTCCATTAAATTATTGAAGTTTATGTAACCAGTATTAGAAACA
>WUCR03184539.1:0-15423 GCA_009858155.3 Phymanthus crucifer
ATTTTTCTTTGCATATTTGAAATCAGTACTAAATTTGGGTTAAGAAAATCGTGGTTTAAAAACATTTTTATGGTTATCTTCTATGGTAGGCAGCCTCCTTAAATGGTTTTCTATGTTGATGAGGGATCGATAATAAAATGAATCCATCAATATTATTTTGCTATGTGAATCTTAAACAGTTATGATTTGTTTCTGTTATGATAAAATTACGATAAGCACATAAAATATCATCGAAGTTTGTGGGAAATTCACCTAATACTTCAACAACCCCTCATGTTCAGGATGTTGTTTGTCACTGTGAATTCAATTTCGATACTCGAAATGATATTTTAATTCTGTTTTTGCTGGATCTGAAGGCCTACAGTTGTCATAGCATTCGCTATGCGATTTATTTTTAAGGTTTGTACAAGGGACAAAAGTTGAATAAATGTATTCCATCGCTGAAACATATCCACTTGAAAAATAATGAAAACTATTGTTTGATAAACCATTTCAAAACTTATAGATGTGAAAAATGAGCGATCTGTGCAAGATTTTTGAAGAAACTGAGAAACAAATAATGATAATCGTGAACCATTTCCTGTAAGCACAATGACAGAAATTTTTATATATTTAAAAAGTTCTTTATGCATCAAGTATTTTTATGAGTGGGAGTGAAAAATGATGTATTTTGAGAAGTTGAACTTGCAAGCTTTGCTAGAATTTGGACTTGAAGTTCCTTTAAGCAAAATACAAGATCTTTATAAATATATCCTTTATTTTCTTTTGTTATTTTGAAAATAACAATATCAAGCTGAGCCTGTATTAAAAAAAGAATATATTATAAGTTTGTTTATACAGAGATGATAAGAACTTTTTTAAAAATTTTGACCATTTTCAATTTTACACATTTTTTTCGTTCAATTTTGAATTTCTTTTTCAGTCAATAAAATTTTTAGGTACAGTAGATCCTTATTAACACTCACTAGATGGTAGAACATACTTTTGTGGAACAGTTTGGCTTGTATTTCATTAATTATTAATGGTTGGGAGTTTCTTGATATCTGTATTCTTTCAGTTACTTCACCAATTATGATTCCAGCATTTCATTAATAACAATATTTGAGTTCAAACTTTCTACCTCAAAACTGAATTAATCAACTTGATATTAAGAAAATTTTTGAAGTAAATTTATTTATGTGTAAATAGGGATGATATTGTATTTGAAAGAGGAAGGTTTTGTGCTAATGTGAGCTCTGTATCATGAATTTTTTTTCATATGTACGTAGTACTATGATCAACCAAGCTATACTGGTCTCTTTGTTATTTAATATTCAATCAAAGACTCAATTCAAAAGATAAGGTTTTAGATTTTTCTTTCTGGTTTAATTTAAGTATCAATATTGTAGCCCTTGATATTGTTTTTGAGGTAATTCTTTGTTATTTTGAAACCATCATGAGGTGCGAATTCAATTCCTTTATTGAAAGCAGTTTCTTCTTCCTTCCATTTTCATCACCCGCATTGTTATGAAATCATGTTTATACCCCCATGATGATTTTGCTGTTAAAAAGTGTTGATCAGTATTTGCATCAGAGTTTGTGCCCATTAACAGCAGCTGTCTAGTTCTGTTTCTATAGTAACCTTGACTTAGTTATATTATTTAGGAAAGATTAGAGTACTACTTCCTTATCTGATAATAATATAATCTTGTTCGTCATATCAATTTGATGTATCATGGATTATTTTCCTCATATTTATGTTCAAGGAAAAGTCTCTAGGAAACTGCAAATTTTTATTGTCAGATAAGCTTATCTACTTGTTTATGTCTTATTCTTTGTGTGTAAGGTATGCCATTTTGGTATGTATACACACTCTGATGTTTATATTTTTTCTTTTTTTCTTGGTAGTTATATTTGTCCCCTGCCATTGTTGATAGTCTTGCAAGATCTGAACTGAAATAGAAATGAGTAATTGTCAGACTGTTATGCTATAGAAAGCCCATCAATATTTATTTTCCTCTTTAAAAGTATTTTTCTTACCTCAAGAAAAGTAAGCGGGCAATTTAATTTAGGCATACAGTACTTTCAATTTTATGAAATTATTTTGTCTTTGGAGTTAATCCATTAGACTCTAAAGGTTTTTAACATGGGCTATTAATTTAGAAAAAGGAAACAAATAATTAGTTTTTGATGTTTTGTAGTTCGATATTATTTCTAAAAGAATTCCTAATTGAATCCCCAAAATGTAAAGTTAAATAGTAAGAGATTGAGCAAATAAATTGGTAAGAAAGCAATCAAGTTTAAAAAAATGAAAGTGCTACAGTTTTGATTCCTTTTTTTGCTCCACATAAGTTTCAGCTGCATTCAGTTAGTTTTTGTAAATCTTTTTGTAAATCTTTTTACAACCCATGATAATGATGGGTGGTGCAGCGGTGAGAGCGCTAGACTCTCACCTCTATGGTCCCGGGTTCAAGCCCTGGCTTGGGCAGGATTATATGTAGCTGAGTTTGTTTGATGTGTTGTTCTCATGTGCCACAAGGGTTTTCTCCGGGTTCTCTAGTTTTCCTCCATAAAAATCAGCATGTGAGTTGAGAGTTGTGTGCATAAAATATATAATGTAGTGGTAGTGTGTGTGAGAGAAAATTGTCCCCAGTTAGTGTGAGAGCGTTAGAACAACTAGACACTTTAATAAAGATGTTAATTTATGAACAATACAATTGCTTGTATTGCAATACCAGTTGCTCAGGTTTTACTCTCAGTTCTAAATTTTTTACATGTCTGATTGAGGCTAACGAAAAACAAAAGGGAACCCAAATAATGAAATAATCTCCTTGAATTTTTTGTGAAATAAATTGTAGAACAGTAGACCAGGGCTCAAAATAATAACTGGTCAGTGGCCAGGCCTGATGACCCTCCAAATAAATTGTTGACTGGACAAAGCTCATTTTGGCCAGCCTAATGGATGTTTGGCCAGACCAATGTTACTTTAATGGCTGGTCATTGTCCGTTGACTGGCCATTATTTTGAGCCCTGGTAGTTGTTAATATTCAAAGTTTGCTATAGAAATAGGTAGAGGTAAAATATCTGCTCAAAATTCTGACTTGGTTGTGTATCTTTTTGTACCACATGACCAGTTTTGAGTGAGATGATTGGCTAGGAATGATCACATGGTACACCAAAAACTGTTCACATGGTACTGAATTGCTGAGAGACATTTTACCACTCCACTGGTTTCCATAGTATTGTTTTGGTAAGGAGTGGAAATTCCAGGAAATTCAGAATTAGTAATTGTCTTGTATGCTATCTTGCCATACTGCCAATATCAGCAAAACCTGTCCAATGCTGTTAGTTTTTTTGTGCTGAAGCATTATTCCTGCATTGGCTGTACAGTGTAAGGGTAAAAATATTTAATGTAAAGCAATGTACTGTATGTTCTTCATCTTGAAGGTGTTCTGTGTTTCCGGCGAAGCCACACCCAATCATGATCCCAAGGTTGCTTTCTGGTGCGGTAAAGTTAACCAACATATTGACCTTACAAATGGACAATGGACAACCGATAAGAGTGGAAAATCAGTTTGTGCTACATCAGCTAAAGAA
The DNA here is from genome assembly GCA_009858155.3 of Phymanthus crucifer. NCBI lineage: Eukaryota > Metazoa > Cnidaria > Anthozoa > Actiniaria > Phymanthidae > Phymanthus > Phymanthus crucifer. The sequence continues at coordinate 3,577 of WUCR03184539.1, forward strand.
GTATTGAGGTGAGGGAAGAAGAGTTTGTGCCTCTATTAATATGCATAAAATTAGAAAATACATGTACATTTAGGCTCTGACAGTTTTTTTGGTTTGCACTTTAAATAATAAACAAATAATGGTTAATTTAACATATTTACAAAATCAGGCATCCCTTTTACAGAATATTACATGACTATTTTCAATAATACATGACCAACACTGCTTGCGGTGTCACTAGTCTTGTTTCCTGTGTTTTGGCTGCTGTCAATCAAACATGAAAATGGCTTGCTCTTCCACAATCCTTGCTTTTAAATTCTGAACTCGTCCTTCTTTCTTTAATGTCCAAATGGTTGAAACTTAAGATCATTTTGGGCTTTTTTTAATGAAAACAAATCATCCAAAGTTTGATTGACGGCAGCCAAAACACAAGAAACACCTTCAAGTGTCAACTACACAGGTCGCATAATTTTGAAGATAGGTGTAAACTATGGCTTTGTATCAAATTTTTCTTATACGATTGTTTCACTTTACTCCTCTTTAGCTATTCATCTCTTTCTATCAAAATTCAGGTACTGCAAACAAGTGTACCCATTAATGGACATCCAAAATGTTGTTGAGGAAAATACCCCTGAAACAATCACCAAGTGGTGTGACTCTAACAATGTGAACTGCACTGGTATTAAGAAGGTCACAGTCTACAGGTGCTTAGGTAAGTACTCCACTGATAGATCTCTTGGAATATTATGGGCTGTGCTCTTTCATATACTGACACTCACCTTTAGAGTAAATATTTCCTAGACTCAGCATCGAATGTGAATGCACATTCTCATCTCTCTCTCTCCCCCTCTCTCTCTCTCTCTCTCTCTCTCTCTCTCTCTTGATTTGAGTATAAGCTCCTCCAGAACTTAGTTGAAAGCTAAATCCCAACTTAATCTGTGTGTTAGCCACACAGACACACCCTGACTTTCATCAATTCAAGTTGAAATGGAATATTTCAAACCTTTTCTCATCTTCTTATTTGTTTTTTGACTTTGTTATGGTAATAGAACACTGCGCTTGTGGTTTCACTTGAGTTTGGATCATTTTTGACGGTATTTCATGTTTGATTACAGTAGAGACCCTTAGAAAACTGACTTCAATTTGTTAACTTTCATTTCAGTTGGTGCATTTGAAGCTGATGCTTTGCTAGTTCCAAAAGGCTGCCGCTTTGAACATCTACACAAAGGCAGTAAATGCAAGCCCCATGATGAGTGGAAAGGCAAGGCTGTTGACAAGTGCAAGGAACAAGGAATGATCCTGAAGAACTATGGTGTCCTCTTACCCTGTGACACAGGGAAGTTCACAGGGGTGGAGTTTGTCTGCTGCCCTAAGAACATGACCAAGGAAGTGCCGACGGACAGCACCCGTGTTGTGCCACTCATCGGTGGAGCTGAAGATGTTGACCAACCAGAGACAACACCAAAACCCACTTCATACATTGAAAAGCTGGAGCATGAGATTAAGAAACTATCCAAACACTTGACAGGAAAATCTATTGGTGAGTCATAAGCAGTATGCTGGATCATAATATCAAAGGGGTGTATCAGAAGTAATAGAGACTTTGCACCATCTCGTTAGAATACAGGTCATCATGCCCCCTGCCATGACGCCCCATCCATGATGCCCCAGGTCTTCCCATGACGCCCCAGATTTTGCCATGACGCCCCAAAGGTTTCTTTATCTCTATAACTTCTGATAAATGAAGTCCCTTGTATGGCAGCCATGACAGGAAGCAGATACAAAGGATCTTTTCCCTCTGGGAAACTACACTCTTTCTCATGCAAATGATTTTAGTCCAGATTCTGTTGTTCCTGCCTCCTGTCATGGCTGCCATCACGTGATGGTGCAAAGCCTCTATAGAAACTTCATTGCCAGTTAAATGTGACCATGTGAATCAAAAAGCCATGAGCACCTAGAAATAATTTTAAAAATGTTTCTTAACCAATCAGAACTTTTATTGTTTTTCATGGTTAGAAAGTAATTTCTGATTGGCTTAAGAACAATAGAAGGAGAGTCCTAAAATATTTCTTGAATACCCACAGTTTTCTGGTTTTTGATGATTATTATAATAGTAATAATTAGTATTTATAATTATTTTGCTTAATATTATATTCTGGTTGTGCTACTCTGCATGAGCATGACATTCTTTTTAACCGTTCAGGATGTGATCGCAAGAAGTACCACGAGCGGCGCAAGAACATGGAGAATGAGCATCGCCAGCGCATGTCTCGTGTCATCAAACAGTGGGAGGCATCTGAGAAGCGTTACAATGTCTTGAAGATCTTTGGTCAGTCTGAAGCAGAGCAAATGATTAAAGGTAATTTGAAGGTGTCAAGCACTTGCATTTGTTTCAACATGGTTGAAGCTCCTAATGGTACCTACTGCTCAATTAATTGGTCAAGTTGACTGGGCGAAAACTTTTAGTTCCAATACACTTTTTTTATCAGGCATTCAAATCTTCCATTTCAGACTATGTGTCATTTAATCCCAATTAAATATTTCTTTGTTTAATGGTCATGAATAAGAAGACAAATTTAAATATCAATAAAACTCAGATAAGAATATAAATGCAAATCAAGTATATAAATTATTTTTGCTTATTATGAATTGAATAGTTTATGATATAAAACATGCTATAATTTTAGATGTGATGGAAAGGTTCAAGAAAACCATTGCCAACTTGGAAAACCAGGCAAAACTTGAACGTCGCCAAATGCATGCCGAGCACCATCAATGTGTGCAAATTGAATTGAATGACAAGAAGAACAAAGCATTGAGAGCATTCCTGAAGGCCTTGAAGAAGACACCTTTGGACGGTAATGCTGTTTTGACAGCTGTGAGGAAGTTCATGAAAGTCTGCACTGAAGATCGCCTGCACAAGTATGTAATATTCAATTTTATAAAATATTTGAGTTACTACACATGCTCTGATTGGCTGGCGACCATGTTTATATCAGAGTACAGAGAACCTCTCGGCATTTTATCATACAAAAGTTCAAAAATATTTTATAAAAGGCATATTATAAAACGTCCGCTTGTGTCTATATACTGTGATATAAACACGCTAGGAGCTGTAGAGCACCTGAGAAGTCAAAGAAACACTCGGCTACACCTTGTGTTACTCAACCTCTCTTGCTCTACAGCTTCCAGCGTGTTTATATCACAGTATATAGACACGTGCACCATTTTGTATCCCTTAATTATGCAATAGTGGAGATAGTACACACTCTACACTTGGTCAAAAACCATGTTTGATAAGAGTATCAAAACACGCTCACTTCATCCTCACGCACATCATGCTATTTCTCTTAGATGTCTCTCATCAACATATTTTTTGTCATTTTTTCATGCAGTTGTTATTTATAAAACAGATCAAAGCCTGTTACAGTGCATCTACTCCAACCAAATCCACCCAAACACATTTTCTACCAAATTTTTCATTCAACTTTATGACTATTTTACTGCACTTAAAATCATTGTAAATTATCACACACTGCTTTCAAACCATTTTTGATCACGAATAAACAAGTTTCAAGCAAAATATACGTAGATAAAGCAAAGAATCTTAAAATTTGTAATGATTCTATTGTTTAAATTCTCAAATTTGATTGGATAATTTGTGGAAAAAATTGTTTGGGTGGCTTTGGTTGGAGTAGTCACACTGTAAATGTAGTTCACTGCTTCATTTGATGGTAGCTGCATTTGATTTATCAGGGCAAAATGCAACCATGCCACCAACATTGGTGTAAATGTCCATCAGCAAGAGTTAATGTACAATTTTCAACTTATCATATTTTTTCAGCCGTCGTCATTTTGAATACATGAGCAAGATCAGCCCTGACAAACTGCAAGAACTAAGAGAAGCCTTCCAGGATCATCTTGACAACATCAACCAGCATGTCAATGACACCATGACGCTCCTCTACAAGCTGCCTAAAATTGCACGCAAATTTTACTTTGAGCTACCAACATGGGCACCAAAACCAAAAGTACTGGTAAGAGAACATGAAGCTTAATTCAAATGTCAAAAAGTATTGTCGTCTGAGAAGGCATATGGTTACAGTTCCTTCCATGAGAAAGTGGCGGCTTCTGATTTGCTGAAATAAAAGGAATGCATGGATTAAGGACTGGAGACAAATGTGTTTTGAACCTTTCACACTGTGTTCTTGTTTCACTGTTCTTTGTTAGTTCCACAAACCAGTAACTTCTTTCGGATGCTACTGGATCATAACAACCCTATGGATCTGATATTCATTAGTCTTGCAAATTTGGTTCAAAGGAGAAAACGGAGCTAATGTAGCCTTTTTTACCATCGTTTTTGATGAAGCGCGACTCCGACTTCAACCTTGTAGCTTGCACTATGCATTTGATGGATGTCAATCATCCTGAATTTTGAAACATTCTCGAAAAATATAGAAACATTCAAGTAGAAAATAATTTATTTTAGCAATATTTGAACCGATAGAGAATGATTGATGTCCACCTAATGCGCAGTGCAAACTGCAATGTTGAGTGTTGGGAGTCGCACTTCATCAGAAAAGATGGTAAGCATCAAATATTTACAAAACAAATGTTTGTTGACTTTCAGCCAACTGAAACACCAACCGCAACAGAGATCAAGACAGAAGCCGAGCATGTCATGGCTGGAGGAGTGTCACATGCTAAAACTGTTAATGCCGCACACAACATCCATGCTAATCATAAACACTCTGTTGCCAAAAAGCACCATGTTGGACCCAAGCACCACAAGCTGAAGGATCCAGAGGACGAGCCTGAAGATGAAGAGTGGGAGAAGCCTCAGCCCCCTGCTACATTCGCTGTGGTGATCGGCCTGAGCTGTGGTGCTCTTGTCATCATGGTCTTGATTGTCATCATCATGGCAATGCGCAAGACACGATCCAACAACCCTACTAAGACCGTACTGGTTGACCCAGACAACGATGATAAATCTGAGCAGCAACATCTGGCTAACCTTCAGCAGAATGGGTATGAGAACCCTATTTACAAGCTCGCACAGTACTAAGTAGAACCTTTTCTAGCATTTTCTCACCAATGTAGGCTACAGGTTTCTCATGAGGCTCTAGGGTACCAAGGCCTAATGCACTAGGGTTAGTCATCCCCAATGGAAAAATTCATTTTTTTTTTTCAATACGAAGCAAACGTTTGTAGCAGAATTTCTTTCTGAATATTTGTCATCAATATCTTTTTGTTGCTTTTTTTTCTTTGTTATAGAAGGGTTTGTGGGATTTTTGTTATGCTGTTCATTTTTTTAAGGTTTTTAATAATTATGTTTTCCATGTTTCTTTCATTTTCTAGTTGTCATTTTGTAGGTGTTTTATAAGTCGATAATATTTCTAGATTGTTGTAAAACTTGGGGACAAAAGATTTTAGGAATGACAAGGGTGTACAAAGTTTGTTGCATTGAAAAGCTCTGTCATTTTGCATCTTTACTATACAGCTAGTTCATGATGGCATACTTGATAGATTATGCATTTCACCTCAAGCACATTATATGCTGCTTTGAGCTTAACAGTAAATGTGTGTGGTATCCCTAGCAATATCGCATGTTTGATTTGTTTGGTACTAGTATATTGGACACTTCAGTGTTTAAAATCTTCTGTATGGCATTCTGAACTTGAATGAAATGACAGAGAACAATGCAGCAGCTTTAAAGTATCATGTGAAATAGTTTAGTTAAGCATTCTGCACGATTTCCATGCCATAAAGTATTGAATGACCTTGGATCAGCACCATGTAGCATCATCAAACTTGGTATAAAAACTGCAAAGCCTCCAAAAAGAAAATATTATAAGAGCATTGCTCTAACATTGGCAAAAACATTAACATCTAGACTTCTTCATAAACGTTTAGTAGGAAAATCTTAAGAATTCGGGAAAAGATTTAAAGCCCTCCAAAAGAAAATAGTGCATTGAGAGCATTGTAGTATCAGTAGCAGCAAGAGAATAAATCTCTTCATAAACGTTTTAGAAAGAACTAGCTTGTGCATGTGTCAACTTTATATTTAAATAATTGAATGAAATTATAATCCAATTCATGTTTATTAGGTTAAGTAGGGTGATTGAAAGAAATGATTAGAAAATATTATTGGTACTACATGTATTTATGTTAGACTTTAAGTTACAGGATCAGTATGTATCTTTGAAAAGTCATTTCCAGAAGTGACTTTTATTAGTATTTTAGTATTTATGGCTGAAGGAAAGTGACATCAACAGTGTAGTTAAAGTCTTGTGCAATGTAACATTATTGCATTGAAATATAACAAGGTTGTCATTACACTATCTGCTTATCTTTCTCTCGGCCCTAAAAAAACTGTATTTATTCATTAGTTCATTCTTATGCACAACATAGACTCTAGTCCATGAACTGGTTGCTATGGCTTTCATATGGGTTGTTATCTTCCCATATGTGGTAACAAGTTCTACAAGACTCATAACTTCACGTTTTAATAGTATTTTGTTTGGTTAAAGCAAACTGTTAATGCTGTGTTGGTTAGGTAAGTACAGTACACTGATGCAAGCCTAGGATGTCTGCACACACATGCTAGAGTGATTGTTGCCAACTGTCGTATTAGAATCACAATGTGATTGTTAACAAGAAGTTCCTCTTAGTGATTTGCTCAGAATGGCAAATTTGGTACGATTGTGAATGCATGGCACAGTTGCTGTGCCCCAATTGAAACTATGCTACCAAGCATTTTGATTGGCTCGGGCTCACATCAGATCACTGATCTAAGATAGCAGTACTGTGTGTCATGCGTTTTACAATTATGAAACCCCATGTTCTATGTATGACTATCCATACCTGTAGAATTCTCTTCTCCAGTCACTTGTAGGAGTAGGGGGACTTGGATTCTCCTTCCATATTTTCGCTTTAAGACTGTATGTGTTGCATAGTACAAGTACAGAAAATGTTCTGTAGGTTAACCAACAGCTTATATCCCTAGGTTGTGTCACTGTATTTACCAATCCAGTTTGTCATCTTTGTAACAGCATTTTAGGTTCTTGTAATAAACGTATTTATCTTAGAATCAATGTGTCAAACTCTTCACTTATCCCTTAGTGGGATTAAGATAAATTCTAATGGCTTCCAACTTTTCTATAGCCTTAACACAAGATTACATTCTACTTACATTACCTCTCCCTAACTATAACACTGCAACAAAGAAATCATACTAAAGGGAGTGGCATAGGACTTTGAGGATTTGAACTGGGGTTTTCAGGACCTTCACATGAACGTGCCCAACAAACTTTCGCGAGCAAGTAAATCTGCCTTCAGTAACTACATTACTCATTCTTGTCCCAAGAGCCTATGGTAAGGGACTGGTCATAAAGTACAGGGGGGGAGGGGGTGGGCTGGAAATATTAAATAAATGCACGACTATTTTCCACTAGCCCACCCTCACATTCTTGCACATGACCCCCACCCAAATTTTCAAGGAAAAAAAGTAGCCCACCCCTTTTGGGGTGCATGGAAAATCCTGGCCCACCCCCAGATTTTTCCAGCCCACCCCCCCTATACTTTATGACCAGTCCCTAATACCATCCAGCAGAACCTATCACCTGTTCCACTGAACAGTATCACCATATAAGCTCTGGAGACAAGAAAGCTATATTGCTCACCAAGTCATGTTTATATTGTTTTTCAATTTTCACTTGATAATTTTTAATACTAATTTTATTATAGTAGTAAAACAAATTGTAAAAACATTCTAAGGTCTGAGAACAATTGTTGAACTGAATGGATACCAGTATTATGGTATATTTCTCTCTTAACCCATGAAGACATTAGGCCTGATGCCCATCTTTTCTGTCACATATTTCTGTGCTTTCGCAGCCTCTCTTAAAGAAAATGTCTGCGCCATTTCTCCCTCTGTCCGCACCAACAACAATGCTTCATCAAACAGCTCAATTGCTCTTTCTAAGTTGCCCCTGAAATATGAAGTGAAATATATAGAGGATATTACACGGTGGTGTGAAGATATGAAGTTTATCTTTGAGTGGTGAAAATATTTCACAAGTGAGCACAGCGAACAAGTGAAATATTTTCAACACAAGAAGATATTCTTCATATCTTCAAGCCAACTGTAATGCTCTTTATTATATTGACAAAAACACAAGCAAAAACTTTTGATCTGATCGTGAAGATATTGGAAGTGACGTCATCGATATCTTCATTTGAGAGGATATGGAAAATATGTCACTCATATCCCAGATGTAGCTTCGTACGAAATTTATGAGTGGTGCATTTCCCAGTAAAACACACATGTCTATATTATAATATATTTTGTAGTAAGTAATGAATGTATATAATATAGGCTTTACAAAAGCTCTAGGGATTTTTCCCTATACCACAGCATTACTTTATGCATCTCACTCTACATGTATGTGCACCACACTTCAAAAGAAATCTCTTTTATCCTGTAGCATCATGTTTATTCCCTTTGTTTTGAAAGAAGCCACAAAGTGAGGGCAGAGGGACCCAGGGGAGTCAAAACCAGGCTCCACAACTTTGTAAGAGTACTGGAGGTGTAATTCATGTCTGTGCCAAACAGAGATAAATACTTTTCAATCTTACCTCTGTACTTCTAATGTCGCTAGAGTTTCATATGCGAAGTCACACTTTTTGTCCAGTTCAATGGCTGATTGGACTAAATCAACAGCTTTCTTGAAATCCTGCTTCCACTGGGCCATTAGCAAACTAAAAAAACAGGGCAAACAGGAAAATGCCTGTTATTTAGTTCCTAAACTCCTTGACTAATTCGGTCATGTGATGCTTCAATATCTAGCATAGTGATTTTGAACTCTCTGTAAACAGTTAATACTCACCCTTCATACACCAAGTGGATAGGGTTATCTGGTTGAAGTTTATGTGCAGAAGTAAACTTTTCTAGTGCTTTTTCCAACTGTCCTTGTTCTTGTAGTGCCTGGAAAGAAAAAAATTGGTTTGTTTCCATCATCTTTCTTTTTCTTTTTTTTTTGAGAAACATTCCCAGATATTTTTTCTTTTGCAGCCCTTCTGGAAATGCATGAAAAATCAGTGTGTCATTCACTGGGCTGATCCAGCCAAAATTTTATGGGGGAGGATGGCTTGGCAAAATTTTGCAAGACACCAGATGGGGAAGGATAGGGGTAAGATTTGAAATCATAAAAAAATTGTTGGTGCAAAGGGGGTAAACCAGGATGGAGGGGGTGCAGCAGCCCCACTATGTCCCCCCTGGATCTGCCCTTGATCCAAACTTGATCTACCACAATAAGTTTCTTACTTCAAATCTTGAAATTGGTGACCCAATATATTATGTTAATCCTATTTTATAATGGTAGGTTGGATTAAAGATGAGACATGTTCACCGTAACTCCGAGTTAACCCTATTTTATATAAATGTAGTATTAGTTTATTTTTTTCTTGATTCATGCATCTACACAGCCCAAATCTTTCCACACTTACTCCAGGGTTTTTCGAACAAATTATTGTAAGTTTACAACTAGAGTAAATTACAAAAATGTTTTTTTTTTAAACAATCTTTAAGTATCTTCCATTGTTTACATTACCTGTGCATGTAGACTTAATGCATCAGGACTGTCAGGATTCTCCAAGCCAATTTTTTCAAATTCTTCCATTGCATTCCTGGCCATCAGAGGGCTCTGCGTCACTTGCGCCACCTTGTATTTACAGTATGCCAACTGGATCTTGGCTTGGACAAACCTAGGATTCAGCTCAATGCATTTTTCAAAATCTGCCTGGGCTTCACTTAGTTTTTCTGACAAAAAGTTGAGCTGAAAATAACAAAAAATTCACAATCATTTTTGTTTCACCATTTTAATATTGAATGAAAGTTTTGTCCCTCATTGTGGGCCAGGAGGTCTGAAATCTTGGGAAAAACACTGTACCAAAAAACATGGGCGAAACATTCCATTTTTGCTCAATGCAGCAGAATAAGGATTTCTTACCTGCGCTCTGTGATGATAAATATCTGAATTTGTTGAATCAAGGGAGACTGCTTTTTGAAAGTCTTCACTTGCTTCAAACTCTTTGCCTTCCTGTATTCTCAAGCTTGCTCTCTTCAGGAGACAGTTGACTTTGAGCTACAAAAGAAAAAAGAACTCAGACACAAGTACTACTGCATATCAGGTTGAATAAATAAAACAAACATAGCTGGGGCTGGTTGTACCAAGGCTGAATAGCACCTAAAATCTACACAGTTGGATAAAGTCAATCCCAACCAGCTTCTGGTGTTCGGTTAATAACATTATGATACTGATAAACAAGGGCATAGTACTGAAAGTTTATTTTTGGGGAGGGAGGGTACAGGTGCCACTCTTGTGCTCTCCTTGCTACACCATTGGTAATAGCTGTTACAGACTGGTGCAATGTCTTCCCATATCAAGACACATGTTATTCTCCTGGGAATAAGATTCTTTCATGTGTTTTCATATGTCTAGAGAATGAGGTACAATGACAAATATGTAGTCCATGACTGTGCCAACTGATCTAATGAACAGCAAACAAAATAAACTGGCGAGAAACATACATCCTATTACTACGACACCATACCTTGGTATTTGCCTTATCATCATCCATATCAATCACTTCTGTCAAGTCTTTAACCGCATCTTCAACCTGGGATGTGAGCGTGTACATTGTTCCTCTCAAGGCAATAGCCTTGGCATAGCAGACACTCTCACCTACAAAACATGAAAAAGCATTGATGCATCACTGTACCCAACACAAGAATGGCAAAAGAACTGCCAAAATAAGATAAAGTATCAGTTGGCTGTCATTGTGCCAGACAATTTTAAAATGGTTACCAGGGCAAAAATCAGTATAGCAATAGAATTCTTGGGCAACAATTAGTTGCTATATATTAGTAATATGGAAACAATGTCTATGTTATGATGAGAACTTACCCCGACCAATCTCTTGGGTGCAAAAAACTATAATATTGTCAAACTTTTTGTTTTTAATGTCGTCTAAGGCCAACAAGAATGGAGAATCTGCAGCAATGCTTTCATCCTCTCTTATACTGTCTGAAAGAATGTCATCTATGGAGAACAAGGAAATAGAAAAAAATGTGTTATGCATAACAGGTTATATAATGATAACATGTCTTTACTGGTAGTAAAACACTCAGTTTTCTGACAAATGACTAAATTTTGATTTACAGTAAGGTTGTTTCTTTCACGTATATTTATTTTTTACGCTGAGCTTTCACACAACTTGTGCATCTTGAGGACAACTGTATGAAAAACTGACAGGAATTGACTTTAAGACTAGACATGTGCCATAAGAGGATAGAGTTTTTTCCTCACACTACCATAAAAAAACCATTTGCACTGCTCAACTTTCAGTTTGTAAACTTAGACCATTTGATAGTTTGAAAATCTAAATTCAAAACAGGCCATTTCTTTGTTCTCATGAATGTTTTACTTGCCTTGGCTGAAGGAATCAAGGTAAGCCTTGATATATGTGGGAGATGGAATGACTGGTTTGCGATTCTGAGAAAGTAAAAAAGAACAGAGGTAAAGTCTTCTTCCAACTCAGGACTTAAAGTAATGGCCAGTCATCTGAACCATGTCTAACCAGAAATATTGGAAGTTGCCTGATCAAATCTTCACTTTAAATAATACAGTGTATATGACATCAAGCATTGATGGGAGCACGGGTGGCGCAGCGGTGAGAGCGCTTGCCTCTCACCACTATGGTCCCAGGTTCGATCCCCGGACCTGGTATCATATGTGAGTTGAGTTTGTTGGTTCTCTCCTTTGCTTCGAGGGTTTTTCTCCGGGTTCTCTGGTTTTCCTCCCTCCA
>WUCR03184875.1:0-15404 GCA_009858155.3 Phymanthus crucifer
ATGATTTTAGTCCAGATTCTATTGTTCCTGCCTCCTGTCATGGCTGCCATCACGTGATGGTGCAAAGCCTCTATACATTACTTCAGGTTAGAGATGGGGAGGGAGTCTGAAGAAGGGAAACATTCACTATGTGCTATTTTACCTCCCCTATGGGCATAGTGTGGGCAGGGTCTACCAGGGTGTGGATCCAGTACCAGGAACTGTAACTCTATTGAAGAGAGGAGCTGTATTTCCAAAAAGAGGAGGGGGTTGGGGTTGGTATGGAGTTTTCCAGGGGAAGAGGGGGGTCTACGCAAGATCTTCCAGCATAGAGAAAAGAATTTTCAAGAACAAATGTTTGTTAATAAATATTACCTTGTCAGCATTCTTATCGCCATAGTTCCCCTTATTTTTCTTCCAGCAGGTAGGATGATATTCTATTTTACACGATGCATCACACATCAACCTTACATAACCCTTGTAATCTAGAAACATAAAACAGAACATCAGATAACCACTTTCTTCTCCATTTAAAGCACCTTGAAATAACAGCTAGAGTATAACAGGCTAACAGGCTTGTTCTGTCAAATCTACGTGCCTTGAAGGTGATTCCTACAGTAATGTTGAGCCAATCATAATTTTGCAAATGCCCATGTCTTTATTGTAAGCTTTGTTCATCCCTCCATATTCCCACCTCCCATTCATCTATCCATCCATCCATTCCCTGTACTTACCAGGATCAGTAAGGTAGATGTTGATCTTTCCTCCACTACACTCATTATATCTACATATAGCATCTGGTCTTGGTGGATGTTGACACTGTGATATGATGTTCTCAAATGCCACCTAAAGGAAGTGAATGGGCTTAGATTAGAATGCCAGCAAAACATTACAGAATTACAACCAATAGTGGAATCAAAGAGCATTGCAGAATTACACCTGTCTCAGAATTACAGCCCATCACAGAATTATGGCGGCTGCGGAATTATAGCCCATCACCAAACTACACCTATTGCAGAATTATGCCCCATCAAAGAATTACATAATTGTCATGGACTTACGCATCAGCTCTATAGGATTACATAATGTTGTGAAATTACACAGTATTGCTAATAGAGGGTGTCATGAAGATGGCATTACATCATGATGATTTTGCTTGGTTTGACTGTACATGTACATTACCTTGAGTTTTCCTGGTTTCGTCTCTTCTATTGTGGTCTGTGTTCCTGGCCACCTGTATTCACCAAACTCTTCTCCACATTTCACCATGTTCAATCCTTGGTGGAGCGGTTCAAGAGCTTCACTGAATCTAACCACAGCAAAACAATAAATCTATTTATGGCCAGGGGTACATGATAATATCATCATTTTTTCCTTCACCCAGAGGTTTGTGGACCCACTTCCTTGCTTCAAGAAACAAGCATTGCAGGCTATACAAAAAGGACATTAAAACAGCTGTGTTTTACTAACTTGTTCTGTCGGCGAAAGACCCTTCCAAGTCCATAGAAGGCCAATGGAAACTTGATATCTTTGTACTTGATAATGATTGTCTCAAACTGCTTGGTAGCTTCCAGTAGTTCCTAAAAACAAGAAACCAAACAGTAACTAATGTGGATGGACAGCCAAGTTAACAGGTATTTTTGGGAAGTGCACTAATGATGTCACCTATTCACTAACAGCTTGCCTATACATTTGTAAAAGAACCGTACGTAAATTCAGAAACTTCCCTGCATGTGCAAACAATTACACACAGCAAGTACCTTAATCTGAAATCCTTACCTTGTAAATGCCAGTTTCCAGACAGGCAGTGCCATGGGCATATAAAATTAGAATGAAGTCTATACTTTTGATTTTGAATATCTGAAAGAGAACACAATATCATTTGTGATTACTCATCAGTTAAGTTGTTAAGACAACTAGTAAAATACAGCTGCCATATGGAAGGCCTGTTTTTCAAGTTTTGATTTTTATAAAATAAGAAAAAATTTTAGTATACTTAGTACCTCAAAGGCATTTTGCTGTGACAGCATTTCAAAAGCTTCTCCAAAGTAGCGTACAGATGTCTTCAACTTATTATCCAAGTATGCCTTGCTTCCCTGTGGAGAATGATGCCAATAGTTAGTAATACAATATTTGGTGTGTCAGCAAGCATGATACTAAATCTGAATGCATGGAACACTCCTAGAATGACTAACTCAGTGACACATATTTTTCTGGAACACTGACCATCTAGCTAACAAGTGAAAAAGAGGTAGAGTGCGTGCCTGGTGGAACAACTAGCTGACTAAACGAGTTTTCACCTGTTTGAGTGTGAAGGTGAGGTCTCTTCTCTTTTGAGGGGCTTCTGTTACCTCGACCTAAATATTTGCAAAACCACCATACAGTTAACTCAAAAAAATTTCATAAATTTTATGTACCTTTACGAATGGATTTTTAATTTTTTTAAGACCAATCCTTTGTGCAGACAACTCCTGGCCACCTGACCAAAACAGAACTTACATCCTTTCTTTTGTCTTGGTCTGCTTCTTTCTTATCTTTTTCCTTTCTTTTTCTTTTCTTTGTGTCTGGTCGATCTGCTCCATTGATCTGTTTTACTGGAGGCTTGTCTTTTACTTGCTTCCATACCTATGATATAGAGTGGCACTCAGTCACAGAGCCTGCGACATCTGGCAGGTCTTAGAATAAGTCATCTCAGATTTGCAGATATTGTAGTACATAACAAACATCACGGCATCACACATAGGGAGCACAGGTGGCGCAGCGGTGAGAGCGCTCACCTCTCACCACTATGGTCCTGGATTCGATTCCTGGACCCGGCATCATATGTGAGTTGAGTTTGTTGGTTGTCTCCTGTGCTTCAAGGGTTTTTCTCCCTCCATAAAAACCAAGCCTGATTCAATCTAGGCTGTGTTCCATGGCCAGACACGAGTCGTATGGCGGCAGCCAGAGGTGCCCTTGTATGCCCTTGACTCAGCAATTCAGCCACCAGGCTACATTGGGGATGATTAGCCAACCCCCAATTTATTATTTATTTTATTTTATTACATCAGATTCATAATGGGCTCCAGTGCAATAGCAGGTCAAATGCGCAGCATAATACACCCTTACTCTATCAGATGTTCTGATTATCTGAGGTGTGAAATGTATACATCGTGCAATAATGATGCAGTCCAAATAAAATGCCTTACCTGGTCATCCTGATTTTTCCTTCTAGAAAACAAAAAATGCTATTAGAGTCTTTTTCTGTCACTTAGTTTTGTACTAGGACAAAAATAACTTCATCTCTGGGGATGTATTGGGCAGATCAACACACATGGGACCATGAAAGTGATCTGGTCAAGACACACTAAGGATGACCTGGAAACACTGAATTCAACATCATTTGTTTGCCAGATATTACTTTTAAGCCTTGCAAATAAATAGTGGTTCAAAATTAGTGTTACACATTCCCTGTATACCAATTAGCTAGTTCAACCTCCACCCACAACACTACAACCACCTGAGAACCTGACATGTCGTCACGCTAATTAATTCCTGTCAGGAGTAAATCAATTAGGATCTATTGCTGAGGAATTTTAATTGTCTGAATTTGTTACAGCGTGAAGCGTCCTACCATTGCCAGCAGAGATTTTTGATGAATTTTTGGCACTTTTCTGACGAAGGCGCCGCATAAAGCGTGTATCCACAAGTCTGTCTCATTAACTTGTTGTAGTTTCCCACGCGATAGGGGGGGTCCTTTGAAAAAATGTCAAAAAAGTGCCAAAAATTCATCAAAAATCTTTGTCTGCTGGCAACGGTAGCACGCTTCACGCTGTAATTGGGTAATAAAATGGTACTTACAGAGGCATGGTGGCATCATCAGAGTCACTCTCTGTTATTCACACACAAATAAAAGAAATACCACATTAATAATAATATTTCAGTCAGTGTATTAATGAAATTCTGCCAACTGCGCAATATCAGCAGTTCCTTGTTACAATCTAAAAAAGTAAAAAATATACAAAAGGAACCAACTAATCATTTTTGTTTGACAGTAGTGAATAACGAATTTCTTATCAAGTTGTTCAAACGTCCGAGTTCGTAGAACTTTGAGATTGGCGTAAGAAAGAAAGAGAGAGGGAGAGAGAGAACACGTGTCACAAGGGAAGCAGGTAATGGGAGGACATGATTGAAGATAGAGATGACGTATGATGATTTGCAAAGTTGACTACAATATTCTAATATAATCAATAGCCTGTTACCTCTTGAAGAATCTGTTACTAATTCTGGGATATCCTGATGACAACAACACAAAATGATTCAGGGATGACAGCATTTTGTGAAAACAGTGTAGTATATACCGGTAACCAACAACCGGTTGGCTCAGTTGGTAGAGTGCTGCACTATAGAGCGGGAGGTCGCGGGTTTGAACCCCAGCCAGACCAATACTCAGGCTCTTAAAATAACTGAGGAGAAGTTGCTGCCTTTCTTTCTCTATCTACAAATGGTTAGAACTTCACATCGTCTCGGGTAAGGACGTAAAAACCAGAGGTCCTGTCTGCTTTCACTTTTAACCTCTTATAATTTAGTGGATGTAAAAGATCCTGTTGTATTCTTTGTGAAAGAGTAGGGGATTGTCGCCTGGTACAACAGTCAATTGCCTGTTTATTACTAACAGATACCAGGTACTCATGTTTGTAAACTGCATGGCTGCAATTTGTGCCGAAATTAGTAGTCCGTCATCTCCCTCAAGATCAGAAAAAAATGTAAAGCGCATTGAGACTTGCGTGAAATGTGCTATATAGGAGTAGCCATTATTATTATTATTACCGGTAAGTACAAGTTAGTATAACATGCTCAGAGATGTGGACAGAACAGTACTCAAATGTGTTTAGTCTCTGGAAGTAAAAACTAGCTTGTTTTGATTTATTTACCTCGCCTTCAGAATCCATGTCATCGGAGTCTAATATCATATCGTCATCATCATAAACATCATCATAATCCTCACTATCTCCACTGGTATCAGAGGTATCAGGATCTACAAGGTCTGGAAGGTCATCTATATTATTCCTGTCGACAGAAAGGATATATCACCCTTTTAATAAAAGCATCTAAACCACTGACTTAATTAAATTAATTGAAGAAGTACAGTAGTTTGGTTCAAGGACAACAAATGACAAAGTTTAGACAACAATTATCATCATTCTATGTACGTTTTGGATTTGTATTTGTGTTGCTCCACTCTTGCAGTCTTCTTGGCCTGGATTTCTGTAATAATATTTAAAAATACAATTTCAAGATGCAGAAGCTAATTCCTGTGTGAATGCCATTCAAAACCTTGAACTGTTTTTCTCAGAAAGATATTGATATCTTTATTACCTTTTTCTTTTAAAAACCTTTCGTATTGTATATCTAAATCCCTACTGTCCCTGGTGCAGGCAATTTTAGCTTCCCGATTGGTGGTGATTGCCTGCTCAATCTGCCCAAGTTCAAAGTATGCTTGTGCATATCTGTACTGACCCTAAGCAAAGTAACAAAAAGTGTTGAAAATTCTATTATCACGGATTTGTGTAAAGAGGAGTAGCGGGAAGGAGTCTCCACAAGACTTAAGTGACTGCAGACTAAACTAATTCCCACCTTTGTCCAGTCAGGTTTTAGCACAACAGCTCGCCGTCCATCAAACAGAGCTTGCCAGGTTTCTTTAGTTCTTAAGTAGCTTTGTGCTCTGTTTCCATATAATATATGGTTATATTGTCTGTGATAGTAGAAGAGCTATATCAGTAAAATGCACTGTCTGCACCCAACCCACCAACAGAAAAATCCTTTTAATGTCCTGGATCTGGTGTTTATACAGTACTGTGTGTATTACCATACTACAGGACTTACGACATTAGAATAGCTTTGCTGTAAGCTGAAATAGCTGCCTTGTATTTGCCATCCAGAAAATGTGTATTCCCTTTTTTCTTCATGTCGGTACTTTGCTAGGAAAAAATAGATCACATATTTACAGGGAATGCTATATATAACAAGCAATGGCAGTTTTAAAGCACCTACATGTAACAGCGAGGTGTTGCCAACAGTGATACGGTGCATTTCGGTTGAGCTTGGAACAACAAAGTTTAATTGATAAGTTTGGTTGATAGGTTTTCGTGGGAAAAAAGGATGTTGTCAAGGCGAATTATTGAAGGGAAATTTGGAAAAAGCCAGTGCAAGTGTGAAACAAGCCCATGCAAGTGTGAAACAAGCATGTGGACTTCCATCGCAACTTTGGTTATTCGCTTTGACATTTTTTTTTTCCCACGAAAACTTATCGATAAAACTTTAGCCATTCCAAGCTCAACCAAAAAGCGCTGAAACACTAAACATGCCAATCACGTTTCACAAAAGCTGCAATAGTTTTGAACAAATGTCAAGCTCCTTGTAGCACTTGAACCAATGACCTCTAGGATACTAGCTGATGCTCCTACAACTACAGTAGCTAGGACTCTTAAATTCCTTACCAGTTCATTTTGACGGCACATTTCTTCAAACTGTTTAGTCAGATCTTTGTTTTCCCTTGTTAATTTTCTTATGTGGTCATACACTGACAAAAGAAATGCAAGCAAATTACTTGGGACAGGATCAGGCATAAACAATCATAATTTTGAAGTACATTTGGTGTAGGCGATAAATTGCGTCATCACATTGTCAAAGTAGTGTGGATATACTCTTTAAAAGGGGTTTAACCAGGGACACCTTGGTAAAAGATACTTACGGTAATATTATAAACAGAATAGAACTGCAAAATGGAACTTACTTTGTTGCAGTGCCAGTAGTAGCGATGTATCTCCCTTCCGTTTACTATCTCCTTTCTTCTTTAAATGAGCTGTTTTTATGTGTTCTCTGGAGTCCAACAAGAAAACAAAAAAAGTTGAATGAATGGATGAACAAAAAACAAACTGAATGAAAGAACGAAAGGAAGGGTACATGTACCTGATTTTTAAAAATGTAGTATAGCTTTCTGCACACATAATAGCTTTGTCTAGTTTATCCATCTGTAAAAGAAATTGATTGTTTGATGCTAGACTTAGGTACTATATACAAGTACAGTACCGGTAGTTAAAATTGCAAAATGAAATTAAAGCTTATGGTCATCGTGATATCTCACAGTATTGACTTTGTCCATCATTCCTAATGCCTTTTCTGTTTCATCGCTATCCTCTTTTGCCAGCTGAAAGAGATAAAGAAAGACTTATTTCAAGACTTATATCATAAACAGAAATATGAAAAAGATGCTCTTTTTAAAAAGAACAAGAACTGAAATGAAGAGACTTTTTCCTCAGAAACTAAACAAGTTACTATCAACATCCTATAATCCTAATACACCCTCTGGGCTAATTAAGTCAGGACATGGCTAACTCATAGATCTATACACGTAGAACTGTAACTCTCAAAACTGGGATTTGCTCAGGTATCATAATGAAAATATCACCAACGAAAAGTCACAGTAGCTAAAGCAAGCTTACCAAGTACTTTGTAACATTGGTGAAAGCATCTTCAACAATATCAACCGCCTCCATGCATTCCTGGATAAGCAGTGATGGATCAATATTCCTGTAAATAACATTCAAAATATATTAATAAATACCAATTGAGTGCACAGAAATGGGAACTTGAAAAAATAAGCAGAAGAAGAACCCCTATGAACAGTAAAGAAAGGGAACGGAACACTTTAGCATTGGAGGAACCTCTTGATAAACCAAAGTTAAAGGTCAAATAAATTGAATTTAAATGTGTGCATGGGAATCATGAGAAGCCGTGCTCTAGCTAGGAAATTAATATTAGTAAACTACAAGGTTCTACTACGAAATTCACAGAAGTGTGGAATCATCATTAAAATTTGTATGACGGCCCCACCCACAAACATCAAAGTATTTGTCTGCATTCCTTTCTCCACGCATTGGCATCCTTTTGAACTTTCCTTCTCCGTCAATTAGCAAAAGGATACCGACGCATGGAGAAAGGAATGCAGACAAATAGTTTGATGTTTGTGGGTGGGGCTGTCATACGAATTTTAACGACGATTCTTGCACACTTCAGTGGATTTCGTAGTAGACATGGATTGAAAAGAAACCACTTACTTTTTGGTTGGCAGCAGATTGCTTTCATAGGCCCAGTTGATCCACTAACAGCAAATACACAGTAAAGACCTTAGTTTATTTTACTTTTCTAATATATATTGTACAAAATGCACACCAAAAAATTTACCAATACATAGTCCAGGTAAAACTGTAATTACGCCAGGATACGAAACCCAAGAACACTTGAAATATGCCTGGAATGTTCATTGTTTTTTGACCAATCACAGGAGAGAACACTTCGCACCAAAATTTGCTACCACTCATGAGCACTAGCATTTCGCTTGAAGTTCGAGGGATTTCGAGTAATTGACAGTTTGTTTGCTTTAATTTCACAATATTTCAAGGTAAGTAGTGGTATTCATTGGTTTGAATAGAAAGAGAGAGGTTTATTTTGTGTTTTGACTGAGAGAGAAATCGAACGCCCACTCGAGCCGACTTAGCGGTTTAGATTTCTTGCTTCTGATTGGTCTAAAAGCACATTCCAGACATATTTCAAGTGTTCTCGGTTTTCATAGCCTGGCTGTAATGAGCCTGAGGTGAATAATGGTTTTAGTGTCATTTCACAAGTAATTATTCAATACCATTGACTTATGTTCTGAAATTTTTTAGAATCAATTATTACTGATCCCATGGGAAACCAGTTAGTTTTGTTTCCCTGGCTCTGCCTCAGGAAACAAGACCAACTGTTTCCCTCGGGACCAGTCATTCAGTGTATACTATTGGTTGTCTACAAGATGAAAATGAAAATGAAACGTAAGGAACATGGAGACAGTACACCTAAGCCTCTACCTTATCATCCTGTTCAACAATGTCAAACAAAAATGGCGACAACAGATAGATTTTCATCACTCTGGTGTGTCTTTCTCTGCATGCCTTGCTCAAATCCAGCCAAATTTCAACACTTTCGGCTAAAAAGAAAATACAATACACCTCAGTTGGGGTACTTAATATTTTCCCATGCAGATCAGCTGTCATTCCCTTAAGGATAAGATTCTTTATTATCGTTGCATCTTACTTCATGTGTCTATGTCCAACTCATAACAAATGAATGACACATGGAGGTTATTACACTGCTACTTGTGTTAAAGTATCATCGATAATTTTAGGAGTGAAGCAGCCTTATTTTTTCAAGCCCTCCTGGGCGATTGTAACACACAAAGTAGAAGTGTAATAAATCATTTATTATAAATACAAAAAAATATAAAATATTCTGGACACATTTCAAAGGACAGACCTTTCAAGGGCACACTTTTTCCAATTCATGTATTATCGTTCAAAAATCGCACCCAAAAAGAGATTGGAATACACAGAAAAAGTGCTCATATAAAGAGCTAAATTAAATTGACTTTATTCACTTTACACAAAATTCCTTAGCTTTCAGCATTTCTTCCAAACAAGTCTTTTGGCAAAACTTTAGTGTGTGACTAGCGAAGAATGCATCTAAAGTTGGCTGTCAACACTAAATTTTGACCTCTTTTCAAGCTATCTTTCACGCAAGGATAAAAATGAAAGTACTAGAAATCTCCAATTTTCATTGTATTCTGAATAGTCTCACATTGGAGATGATATTGGCAAACTGCACATTTTTTCACAGATGGAAATTATTTTAACACTGTATTGTCTAAGTATACATGTCTATATCAAGACAGTCTACCTTTCCTTTCACTTTTATACCAAGGACTAGCCCTCTTTGCATACTTTAAAAAATATGCAACATTGCACATTTTTCAACTGTAAACAATCCACCAAGAAGGCAAAGCAGTCAAGCATATCCCAACTAAATCTAAGCCCATAGAACTATAAATGACAATTATTTGGATACTTTCCGCTTTTGTGCTGTGTAATAACTAATAATATAGCGCTGTAAGGAAATATTTTAGTCATTTGGTAATAAAAGTCTTGGGTGTATTACCATTCGAGACGGCTTTTCTATGATGCAGTCTCGGCTCTTTGGACGCCTGAAAAACAAATTTATACCATACATTTGATACCAATTTTTGTATAAATTATAAGAGTTTATTGTTCACAGAAGTAAAAGAATTCATCAAGAATGAAACGTAGTTTTTATGTAAGTAATTTTTAGTGTTTTTAAAACTTACGTCGTCTGAATCGGAGCTATCCACGAGGGAAGGCATACTGCTGTCTGTATCGCTATCTTCATCTCGAACTATACTCCACACACAGGGATTAAACCATCGTCAATAAACTACAATTAAGCTTGATTGTGAAGGAATTGTAAAGGGAGGAAGAAGTTACACTGATGAAGCAGTTTTGTCTGGGTATTTTACTCACCATTTAGCTGAGGCTTGGCTCGTGTCTTTGAAGTCCGTTTTCGAGGTGAACTCGGCATTTTTAAACACAAATTCCTTAACTTTCCCTCTCTGGACAAACCAGGATATATCCTAACTCACTCCTTGGAGGTTTAACTACTTGTTTAAGGTAGTTTTCGAGGTTTAAAGATTATTTTTCGTTGCATTTATGAAAACATTACAAATATTGTTTTTCTGAATCCAAAATGGCGGTTATCTAGTATGCCATGTGACATCATGACGTAAACACGGCCGTTGATTGGTTGAAATCAGACTCAGTGAGACATGACATCGTAAACTATCGTAAGCAAATCTCACACATGGTTGGTTTCTTTCTTTCTTTCTTTCTTTCTTTCTTTCTTATAGGAATTTTAAACTTACATTAACAATTACCAAATTAGGCCATTTAATAAATACTGAAATTATAAATAGAAAAGTAGAATAGACAATAAATAATAATTGTCCAAACAAAGTTACAGTGTATTATGCTATCTAATAAGTTAGGTAGCTAGTGCGGCTTCCTTTTGGAGCTGGTTCCATTCTCAGCTGACAGTGTTCTTGGGTAGAATGAGTACTTGTACTTGTGATCATATGGCAAGTATACGCATACTCCTTGTTCAAATGGGTATAGAACAGGAATGACGTCAATGCACTTGACAAACCATGTCTTATTTCGTACCTTGTAGTTCATAGATAGTCGTACCTACTTTGTTGGTATCTAATGTCTTCCATTTCAGGACCCAGCGTACAGGCTCTCCTTTGAAACATTTTACAACCATTATGTGCAGTGGATATTTTTTACTGTATATAAATCCCAGATAGGTAAGCAATGTTCCAATAGGACGCGCTAGTGCCTTGTATGCTGTTTCCTTGGTACTGAATATGGACAATTTCTTAATAAACATGCTACAAGAGACATGTCAACGCAGACATGTTTATTACGCCCAATGAGCTAAATAAAAGAAGCTTCTTAAGGAAGCTTTAATAATGCCGTCTTAATTTTATTTCATATGCTTACAAACGTCTGGGGTCTGGAGTCTGGGGTCTGGGGTCTGGGGTCTGGGGTCTGGGGTCTGGGGTCTGGGGTCTGGGGTCTGGGGTCTGGGGTCTGGGGTCTGGCGTTCTGGTCTCTGGTCTGGGGGCTCTGGCATACTGGTCTCTGGTCTGGGGGTCTGCCGTTCTGGTCTCTGGTCTGGGGGTCTGCCGTTCTGGTCTCTGGGGTCTGTCATTCTGGTCTCTGGTCTCGGGTCTGGCACCAGTTGTGCATCTCCAGGGAGTTTGCAATGCTGTGCTTGTGGATTGCCTAAGTTTTCAACGTGAACGGCGTTTCTTCGGAACTTTCTGCAGGAAACAAGCTCAATCAAATGTCGCCGGAAAACATTGCACTGAAAAGTATAGATGAACGGGTTGATGGAGGAGTTGCACGTCACGAGGATGATAGCTGAGATAGAAGGCACGTCCACCGAGTAGCTGTGCTCTATCGTGCCGCTAAAATGGTAATGAAGATATATGATAAGGTCAGGCAGCCAACACACGGCGTAGATGACACTGACAATGACCACCATCTTGGTTACTCTCTTCCTGAACTTCAGCATGGCAAGTTGTGTACCTTCTTGTTGTTGCTTGAACCAAAGAGTGTAGATGACTCTGCTGTACAGAACAAACATGATGGCGATTGGAATGATCCCGAGACAAAACAAGCAAAGTATGCTGTAGGCATGTCCAAACCATGGCTTGGCTGACCAATTTTGTATGCATTGCTGAATGTCCTTTTCATAATTCGACGTCAAAATAGTGGGCAGGATCAGCAAAACTGCGAAGACCCAGCATGCAGCAACTGCATGTTTCACCTTTTTGACATCCAGCTTGTACTTTCTACTATGAGGATGCACGATAGCGAAGTACCTCTCAAAAGAGATGACGACGAGAGTAGCCGCAGAGCAAGTACCTCCAATCCAACCCAGCCTCCCCCCGGTTAAAACTTTGCACATAAGATTGCCAGCCAGACCATCAGGATGAGAAAAAAATAGGTTGAAGATGTAAGACGAGAAGAAAATCCCGACCATAATGTCCGCTACAGCAAGGTTGAGGAGGAGGTAGTTCATGGGTGATTTCATGGATTTATTGGTCAGGATGATCAGGATGACCAGGGAGTTCCCTATCACGTCAGCCAGTACTAGGATGGATAGTGTCAGGGTGACACCGATTTGGGCAGATTTGTCGCCACCGTACAAAGCAGACATGGTGATTTCTGAGCAAAAAGAAAAACACAAACTAACCAGCTGAGCGAGTGGAATGTTGTCTTCTTTTCTGCTTCCTTTTCTTTGCCCACCTGCCTCCCTAGCTACTTTTCTCCCTTCCCTGCATCCTTCCCTTCTTTGCATGGTTCATTGATTGCTTACTTGCTCACTTGCTCCTTTTTTGTTTGTTTTCTTTCGCACTTTCTTTTCTTGTGTGCTTGTGTTGCGCCCTTTCCCCCTTCTTTACCCAGATTCTCCCCGTTATGAAAAATATACTTTTGGGTATACTATACAGTACAATAACTACCGCTTCATAATACTTTGTTTCCTCAGAATTGTAGTAACGAATTTTAAAAATCTAATCGAAAAACAACCTATTGAACCGCGAGGTTCGACAGGGACAGAGTTATACCAATTTTATGAAAACGGTCTCAGTTCTGTTATCGACTTCCATTAAACAAATTCTAACAAGATATTGAACACTCCCTACAGGGGTGCAGCCAGGTGTCAATCATAGAGGGTACATGCTACTATTTTTCTGCCAAATCCATAGAAATCCCAGACGAAAAAAAATAAATTTTGGAACCAAAATCAAACTTGTACGTCCCCCTCTCGCTAGGCCATTGACCTAATGATCAAGCAGCAGTTTGCTTGCCGGATCCGACATTAAAGAAAATGATATGCTCCATCCGATTTAACGATTTAAAGTCCTTGACTCCCTATGTAGTCAATCTTCCATCACGAGAAGTAATTAACAGTTATGACTTCGATTAATGCACGGACACGACTATTACAAATGATATGAAATGAGTACAACGTTATGTTGATAAACTTAACGAGCAATGATCATTACTAGCAGTAGCAGTCCAAAAGTACTCAACATTCTATAGATCACGATATTTTTAGTGGACAGTTGTATAATTTTTCATTCATGGCGATAATGATGGTAAATAATATCTCCGTTGTCTGTCATCTTCTGGAGGATACGATAAGGTTCTTTTACTACTAATTTTATTGGGGACAAATACTAATATTACCTCCAGTTATGGTTCTTGTTCTTCTGTCCTCTTCGTCAAATTGGTAGACATCAAAGGAAGCTACTTCTTCGTGTCTAAACTTAAGAATATACTTCACCTCGTCTTGTATGAACTTTTCTTTATCAGTTGGTTGACGCCATCTGGTTTCAAAAACTTGTATTTTTAGCATAAATAGCAGACTAGTTACCTTAATTTAGTCACTCTTTTCATTCATTATTAAGGGGCTACTGATTAAAGTCTTGTTCTTGTCACAATATGAATATCAATTCACTTGAAATTTGCTTGAAATGTCGAGCAATACGCTGTGTGACTGCTCTGGCTTTGAAGCCATAGGTAACGGAGGGGTTGATCTTTCGTATCGCCTGATAACGGCTTTCCCGCCAGGCTATAGCCACGCCCTATGATGAGTGAAAATTAACCATTATTCGAGGTCTTTCTGAAATTATGCATATTAAACAGAATATTCATAATGTTGAGGCCACCACCTCAACAATATATAGTTTGTGTGTTCCCGCCGTTTTTGTGTGAGTCCGCTAACCAGCTAATATCGCTGTCGCGTCATGTGTGCACGTGTGCGTCGAAGGTGAGTGCAATGTGATCGTCTTCCCGTGTAGGGCGTTCGTCAATTGGTAAGTTCTTTGTCATTGTTTGCCTGCTTACAGTATCGTCCCATTGTAATGTAATGCTCTTTGTTTTAGGATTTTACTTTTGAGATTTTGAGACTTTGAGAGTTTAGCATCTGTAAACCCTGTTGACGAATAAACCTTGAGACGCAAGCGATCCAGACAATGAGTGAGAAACCCCCTACACATAAGTTAGCTAACCTTTCTAGTGTTGTGTTCTTATTCCAGTTTGTCTTCTTCATAAATGATCTAGAATTCCAAAATTCCTGGTAAAACGGTCAACGGACGTGCGTCTCTCTTTGTCAATGATTAAACAGAGTTTATTCATATTCAGGAATACGGTTGGTATCATGTTCGCGTCATCAGTCGACTGTTCGCTACAGTTCAAACCGTGTGGCTGGTTAGTTGACGGTTGGGGTTTTAGGGTCAGTTTTTGACCGTTTTACCAGGAATTTTGGAATTCTAGATCGTTTATGAAGAAGACAAACTGTCAGAAGAACTGGAAGGATAGGTAACTTATGAATATTCTGTTTACTATGCATACATTTTGGAAACACCTCGAATAATGATTATCCTATAGCCCGTGCTCAAAAATGAATAAAATATTATAAAATAATAAAATCTCCAATCATTTTGAAGAAAAAAACTTTAATAAACAAATTATTTAAAAGCATTTTTTGTCATGTGGAAGTATTATACTCTTATTAAAATTTGAATGATTTTATACAGGCTTGAGTCACGACAAAAGTGTTAGTAGAGAGAGTGGTAGCTGATTGGCTAGCTGAAAACGGCCGCTGATTGGCTCTCATGAACCATGACGTCACATCACGGATATTCCTTCTCGATGATGTCACTGGACTTAACTGGGGATTAGTCAAGTTTTGAATAATTAGACTTAATGCTATTTATACAGCCAGTCTCCTCGAATAGATTGTCTCTTTAATCTATATGTAACCGGTAATAATCGACGGAGTTGATTCAGTCCAAACTCCTCCAATGAATTGTCTCGTTAATCTATATGCCACTGGGTAACGTATATGCAAGGACTGCGGAGCACCCTAAAAAGTGGGGGGGCCAAGACTCAAAAATATGAGAGAACAGATGCAGAAGTCAAAAA
>WUCR03185235.1:3105-15401 GCA_009858155.3 Phymanthus crucifer
CATGTATAGATTTTATCCGCTGGATAAGGATTTATCTGGAGCCGGTTGTACGAAGCTTGGATAAAGTTATCCACCGAATAACTTTATCCAAATGTATAGTATTTGACATGTATAGATTTTATCCGCTGGATGAGGATTTATCTGGTGGATAGTGCTATCCAGCCTTCGTACAACCGGCCCCAGGAAATCAAACCTGTTATCTGAGGCTAGCAATCATATTCTCAGTGTTGAGTGTATTTGCTGCAGTGGTTTATGCTACCAACCTAGCCACCCAGTGTTAGGTTGAACCTTCATCTTCTTCTGTGATACTTAAATACTGTGTGTATATCATTCTTGTAACAGGAAATGGAGAATGGCAGACTGCTAAGAATTTTGACCAAACTTGGTATCATAAACGAAAGACCAGAGTAAGTGAAGAATCCATTATCTATTAATCAAAATATATTATCTGCTTCCCTTTTTACTTGGCCATCGATTTTCCCTGTTGACTGTTCCACTTTTTGCTGCTTCTTACTTTCTTGTCTAAACGAAACCCTTGTTCATTCTAGGCTTGGTATGGATCATGACTGGTCAGAGACGGGTGACAGATATCTGCTGAAGTTGTTTAGAGATTACTTGTTCCACAGTGTAACAGAAGATCTCGTCCCAGTGATTGACTTGTCACATATTGTCACATGTCTTAACAAGGTAAACAAATCTACTGGTAAATTACTTCTTGTTGACAAAAACTGAGGGTGATTGATCAGTCTGACTCATGTGCTCCTGTTTGAGTTTAAATACAAAGTGGATTTTTGTGAGTGGAGGAAAAAATAGAATTTGCTCAAAGCAAAGAAAAAGAACCAATGAACAAACTGCACTTACAAATGCCACAGAGCATGGGAATTGAACTCTAAATGTTGGTAAGAAATTTTATACACTATCCATGTGAAACAAGGCATGGTCATTGTTGTACCATTTTGATTTTCATTCTCTGGGTAGCACAGAAAATCATAGACACTGTAGTATCATGCCTCTCCATCCCTATTTACTCCAGGATTTGAGATCCAAGGAGAAATAATCCAAATACTCGCAGTTGAGCTAAATTAAAAAAATTCTCTTTCCAGCTGGACTCTGGTTCACCAGAAAAAGTCTGTCTCACGTCAAGAGATGAACAGACCGTACTTGTGGTTTCCTATCGAGATCTCCGTACATGCTTTGAAGGGGCTTTTAATGAAGTATTATCCAATTCACTTTCGTAGTAGATCATACAGCTAAGTAACCATTTGTACATAAGTACATAGACTAAAACTTAACTATTATTAATTAATAATTCTAATAGTGGAACTAGAGGAATGCTATTTTTTCCTGTAGTTAAACTGCTTGCATGAATTTCTACAACTCTGTACAGCTTGACTGGATTACAAACTACTTGAATACAGTATTCTTTTAGAGACATTTATTGGTGTTCAAAGAGAGTTTTTAACTGCTTTAATTTTTTTCCAGTTAATGTAATCTCTACTTTATACTCTTTGATTATATTATTTGCTCATGTCTGTTTTTTGTATAGAAGCTAAAAGGATTTTGGTAGTTCAGCTTGTTCACTGAATTTTAACGGTGTCACCAACACTTGCATCAACTCGTTCATTTCATTCTAGTTAACCAATTTTCTTTCAACTTTCTGGTCAAATGCAGCAGTTTATCCCAGGAATGAGAGCTCTTCTAGATCTGGTGTACCAAATTTACTTGTTGAGTGACCACAAAACAGTGTTCCCAAGCCAATGATCCAGGCTCTTGGAGATACTGTTTCATGGTCATGCAATCCCGTTCAGAAAAGGGGATATGTCCGGGTGCTAGTTAAAGTAATTGAGTTAGATTAGTTTATGATGACATTAGATGGTGTTATTTTAACATATTATCATAGTTATTCTATAAGAGGTTTTGACCTATTCAAAAATGCTATAAAAATTTGACTATTTTCTGTCTTACTGCGGTTTTCCCTTTTCTGTGAACTCAGACATTTCAACAGCTTGTTGTGAAATGGTTTTTTTGCTGCCGTCAATCAATGCTAATTAGTCAGTACCTCTTATCTTTGTTATTGATGGCAGCAAAAATCCACTAGCCGTTGAAGGTCCGAGTTCACAGAAAACGGAAAACCGCAGTAATAAAATCAACCTGTGCAATAATAAGTGTATAGATATACACTTTAAGATTTTCTAGAAAATTTTTACAACATCCTTAAATGTCCAAATAACCTCATAAAAGTTTTATTTCTAGAACAGATGTGCAGGAATTACAGAATCTCAAAAGAAAAATTCCTGTAGAACTTAAGATTCTTCAAAATGCCATGACACCTAGTGTTTTTTAGCCAATCACTCTCCAAGTAAAACGTCCTACAGACCAAACCTTTACATTGTGGGAAAAACACTGTATCTTGTTATGTACTTCTGACATTGTCTTGCTTCATCAACCTTTTCCAGATAGATCTATTAATTCACATTAACAGTTGGATAGTATGATTCTAATTTCCATGAAGGTAGAGGACCCTATGGAATACCCAAAAAGAGCTAGCTCTGCCAATGTCACTCTTCTTTCATGTAAAAGATCTACCATTTGTAAAATAATGGCCAGTTAGTCACCAGTCATTTCAACCAGCCAAATATTAGTTGTAGCTAGCAGTCATACCTTCCTAAATCAGTTGAAATAGGATAAGTTCCAGGACTTCAATTGTCTACTTACTGGTCATTATATCACCAAGTCTTGATTAGTACGCAGTAGGAGACATCCAATACCATCCTTCATTCCTCTTGTATATCAAAAATGCAACATATGATAAACAAAAAAGCTCAATCTAATTCTGACTGGCATCCTACTCCCTCATTTCTTCACCCATTGTTAATTATTAATTAATTAATGCCTTATGACTTTTTAGATGCTGAAATTTTACATATAAAGGGTATACATATCACTGAATTGTACAAAATGTTCCAGACAGTCCAGTTTTTATAATTCCATTGTATGCAACAACATGCAAAAATAGTGACTAACTGGTATATTTTCCTCTCTTTGTCATCTTCCTGATATTCCACAGTGTGTGTACAAAAGTGGTTGAATATCTTATCTGTAAACTTCAAAGTTTTCAGGTTCTATTTTCAGTATTTATAGTAAAGAAATGTTACAATGTAGACCATTTTTAAGGAATTATTTTCAAAATATAAACTGCAAGTATAAACAAACAGGTATTAAAAAGAAAGGAAGCTGAAACAAATGTGTGGCAAATATTCATATTTACATTGCTCAGATTAATGACTGAAATATCTATAAAGCTATCCATAGTATTAAGACTTAGAGATTCCTTTTTTAATTTCTGAGATATTCTAAGAAATAAAGCGAAATGATACTTGAAGTTGTGTACATTTTGGTTTACAAAACAATGTCTAATTGATATTCAGGGGCAGATCAAGGGAAGAAGTTCAGGCAGTTAGCACATCTTTCGCAAGCAACATACTACCCCTACATATATGGTTATGCACCTCCTACCCCAGCTGCTTCTGCAGTAAATATCAACACCTCTTTTACAGGAATCCTAGATCCTCCTGGCAGTTGTTAGTTAAGCACACTAATTTAATAACAAAACGTGTCTAAAGATAACTCATTCACTGAGCATAAGCAATATAGTTTTCACTGCTCACTCTTCAACGTACATGAAATTTTACTATGAAATTCACACAAATTTTAATACCAGGTGCTTGCCAAATAAACTGACTTCAACATATATATTTCCCATTCCTCATTGCCTCATGGATCCCGCAACTGCTCATGCAATATCTGCATATGGATCTGTTGACCAAATTTGCTTTGGTCATCAAGTAAACAATTTTTGGTTGATGGAAGTCAAAAATCTATGTTTTCAGCTTCATTTTCTATAATGTAGATGAGCTTGTGCATGTGTGTGATTTCAAAGGACCATGAAGATCAAGCTTTAGAGAGCATTCTTAGTGCTGTTGCCCAACAATCATGTTGAGTCCTGACTCATCTGGGAATTGAACCCAGTCCTCTTACCCTTAACAGGTATGTGTGCACCATTACACCAATGAGCCGAAGATGACATTGCTGAGCAACAGGTGAGAAAGCTTTCACTGAACCACCACTGGTTTACAGGAATTTACAAAGACACTGTTCATAGTACATACATGGTATTGTAGCATGTCAAGTGACCAGGAACAACCACAGAAAAGAGAACTCTCAATGCAAAATATTGATTCCAATAGTTCCCACCCACATTCCCACCAGTTCCAAGGATTTTCCCACTTGTTTCTACTGATTCTAACCAGTTCCCATGTTTCTGCACATGGACTTCACCGCAAATAGCCATTATTCCAGTCGCATGCAAATAAGATGACCCAATATCCTTTGTATTAACCCGATAGCCTCGCTTGGATGATCTTTACAACAAAAGTTTTTCTCATTTGCATGCAATTGTAATACAAGCTCTTTCCTTTCCTGGACCTTCTTCCTATGTACCCTCAGCCCCAACCAGAATGTAGAGCCTTTATAAAGAGATCACCCCTCCCTCACCAACTCACTTTATTTCCCTGTACAACTTCTACAGACTATGGACAGAGCATAGTCTCCCTTGCAAGCCGTTCTTAGTGCCGTCCGTCACAAAGAAGGACACTAAGAACCGCTGCGAGGGAGACTAGACAGAGAATGGATCATGGATGAAGGTCCCCCCACCCCACCCTAGAGCCACTTTACAAATCAAAATTACCCACTGATAGGAAGCCCCTCCACCCCCTACCTAAACCCCAAACATAAACACATTACATCTTCTAATAGGTTTTAGTGCAACATGAGGCCAAACTAACAGATTTAATATTTTAGATACGTCTTTTTATTCATCATTTTTCTTTCTTAGTTTTTTGGATGCCATGAAGCCAATCTGCAGTTTTACTATCTAATCTCAACTACTGCAATGTCTTTTCTTTTAGATTTATGATGCCAATGTTTCCATCTTCATGATGTTGTTCATTCGTTCTATCATTTCTTATTTTTGTATCAATTCTTGCTTTTTTTGTCCTTTTTTTGCTGTATATTCTTTTTTCATTTTGTTTGTCCATTCTTTTTTTTTTCTTTTTTTGAGTCCATTCTTGTTTCTTTCTTTTTTCATTTTTTCCTCTGTTTTTCTTTTTTTTTTGTGTTGAATATCCCATTTTCCCTTACTCACAGAATAACTGAAGCATCAGGGTCTTTCTTGATATCAGGCCACCATTTCTTCTCTTGGAGTTGTCAGGCATCCTCTAGTGCCACCCATCGTGCATCCCCTTGGACCCATCATACCTCCTCTTGGACCCATCATACCTCCACAGCCAACAACCATACCTCCTCTTGGACCCATAATATCCCCATGGCCACCCATCATACCCCCACGGCCACCCATTATACCTCCACGGCCAACTCCCATACCTGCTCTTGGACCCATCACACCTCCTCTTGGACCCATCATACCTCCTCTTGGACCCATCATACCCCCATGGACACCCATCATACCTCCTCTTGGACCCATCATACCTCCACGGCCACCCATCACACCTCCACGGCTACCCATCATGCCCCCATGGCCACACATCATACCCCCATGGCCACACATCATACCTCCACGGCCACCCATCATACCTCCACGGCCACCCATCATACCTCCACGGCCACCCATCATACCTCCACGGCCACCCATTATACCTCCACGGCCACCCATCATACCTCCACGGCCCCCCATTATACCTCCACGGCTACCCATCATACCTCCACGGCTACCCATCATACCTCCACGGCCACCCGTTATGCATCTTGGACCCATCATACGTCGGTGGAATCGTCTGTGCTTGCGAAAGGGGCCACAAAACATAGGCTTCCTGTTGGATTCCATCCTCTTCAATTCGTGCTCTTTATGAACTTCATTTTCCTTGCACTCGGAGCACAGCTTCACATTGTCACAAGGAGAACATTCAAACACTGCTTCAGCGGACTGGCATTCTTGACAGAGGTCTTGTTCCTCTGGTTCACCATCCTCCAAGGTATTCACCATTACATGCAACACCTCATCTTTATCGACTGTAACTCGAACAGCTTCTACCAACTCTTCATCGTTCGAGAGAACTACCTGATCTAGCTCGTCATCGACCCAAAAAACTTCAAATTCTTGTCCTTGTAAGTGGGGGAAAAGATTCTGAATCTTGTCAACAAAGGCTGCAAAGCTTGTAGCTTCTTCGTTGTCAACAGAAAACCGACGAACTTCGGGCTCCATCATTTCTTCGTTGAACGAGACTCGTACCTTGACTTGAACAACAACCATCTTGGCTTTCTCTTTTTTCTCTTGAATAATGTTCGTATATCTTGTTCTTGAGGTAGAAATACCGGTACTAGTATAAGCAGAGAGCAATTGTACAGTTTATATAGTCACTTCGAAGACGTAATGGGTTATTTTTGGCCACTAAGGTAATAGTCTAAAGTGCATCGTCACGGTGACCAATCAGATTATCCAGAGAACAGGGGGAGGAATTTCTGTATTACAAATCTAATTTATAGATTAGTTATCATGATGGACCTATCGATCTTTGTTGGCACTCGATCTTGTGTTTTCACCCTGATTCCTCCCGGATCAAATTAAGAATCACCTCTAAAAAAATCGTAACACACTCCATTTTACGCAATCATTAGGTCACGCAACTACAACACCACAGGTGACAGCCTCCTCCAAATATCAAAGAATGTCAAAGGTTCAATCAATTTTTGCAACTTAGACTGCATCTAAAATGGTATTTTTACTTTCCTAATCGTAAAAATATACTGTTTATTATTTTTCCATCTACAAGATTTGATCAAGCTTTAAATTATATATTTGAATACACTGATGCTTGCAATGCTTATACTTAACATAACATTACAATACATTTTATTTTTGTGCTAATGATATTTTAATGATATAATATGCTATTTTGGAATAGATTTACATATTTCAATTATCATTCTGATTTAGATTTTGAGATTGCATTCCTTTATCTTACTCTATTACTAAAACACAAAATGCCACATTTCACATGTTATGATAATTGTCTCTTTCTTGTGGTTGAATATTATCCTATCCAAAAGTATCTAATTACATTGCAACACTTTGCCTTGCTCTGGAAGGTCTTGATCTCGGGGCAGCAACAGGTTTAGGCATCCACTGTTCAACTTCTGCCTGGGATGACACAGGGATTTCCATTGTCATATTATCTGAGCCTCGACCAAAGCAGATTTTCAGCATGATAAAGAAGATAGGCGTGGCCAACAGTGCTGAATGGTAAACCACATAAGTGATGAAATAACTGGAAAGACTTATCCAGTACACTGTGAAACTGACTAGTGGCAGGACTGACAGCTTGGCAACAAGGTAGCAGTGAGATTTAGGTGACATTCTGGGACTGGCTTCTGATGTCAAATGGGATGGTCCTACAACAAGGGCAACTACAAACACTAAGAACTGTGCAATGCTGGCACCAAATATAACTACTGAGCTAAACTGTACAGCAAGGACTTCATTCTTGTCTTCTTTTTCCCCAAACTTGTTTACAACAGCAGATAATAAAGGGGAGAGTCCCATGAAAGCCAGTGAAATGTTGTTGTATACCAGCATGACTTGATTCATCTTTTTGATGCAGTGGAACAAGGAGTGGTGCACAAACCAAAGCAGCGCTACCACAAAGAAAGTGCCACCAAAGGTTATGAAGTCACGCCATAGATTCAGCAAGGACTTCTGGATACCTTTTTCATCAATTTCTTCCTTGGATGGAAAATCTTCAGTGGTGATATCCAGAACAAGTAGAGTAGCTACTATGGCAAAGGCCCCATCACTAAAGCACTCCACACGTTCTGTATCAATCTGGTTGCCAAACATACGATCAAAGTCTGCCCTTCTCATCTGATTGTTCGTCACACTTCGGAAAAGGAAGCCAAGAAACCGATGAAGGCAAGGAGAAATAATAACAAGTCCTAGAAGTACCCATGCAACGTCCTTGTTGACCAAGCTCAAACATGCAGCCAAGATGTAAAGGCAAGGATTGACTACCTTCTTCAACAGCATGTAGTTTCTTTGTTCTCTTCTCTGATCGAATGGCTGATCTAGGATTTCATTTGTGAGCAGACCATCATTGCTGAAACTGTAGAGAATAATGCTGACCTCTAATAACTCAAGGATCAAAAGGTCAACACAGATCACTATTGTTGGAGTGTACTTCCAGTAAAATGTTGCTTCGAGATTGCAAGCAAAAGGCAAGAAGCAGACGAACAAGAGAGACGTCAGATTCAACCACACCAAGATATCATCTGTATGAGAAAGAATACGGAAGCGATTGACATGGGATTCCCAAATGGAGCAGATCACCAAGAACGCCACAAAATAGACAGCCACGTTCACCCATCTCTCCTCCATGAGCTTCTCCAGGCTGGTATCTTTGGTGTCCAGCTCAAGCTTTCGAATTGGAAGGATAAGTATTGTAGCAACGATAGGAAAGACCGCATCATTGAAGCCTTTCAGGCGGTTCAGATGGAAGAAATCTCTTTCGTCCGCCATGTTTACTTTCACATTTGAAAAGACGCGGAAGTGATCATGTGAGATTCACGGGAAAGATTGTGCTCGGATAAACCTCGGAAGAGTACGGAGCAATCTCGAGAATGTCTCGGAAACGCTCGGCTTGAGCGGGATGTAACCGAGACTTACCGAAAATACAACGAAGCCTCCGAAATATTAAAAGCGAAAGGATAGGGATTTGTTTCTAGATTTCTGCGGTAAATTTTTTTCTTCTTGGTGGTGGCTGTAAAGTGGACTCTTAACAAACTTCAACAGATAAAAAAGAAATGCTGTTATATCATCTATTTTCTAAGCTAATGTACATAATGTTTATCTGTTGGGGTTCCTGTGTTCTTGCATTAATCCAAGATGGCGGGTGAGCAGTGTTGTTCAGATTCTCCAAACACAAATAAATCCTCCAAAGAAATAACTATCTTTGAAGCAGCACAAGTAGGGTAAGAAGCTTCAAACGTTTGTTATTATCGTCTTCTGCTTTATTCCTTCAGTGTCACGTTTTTTTCCTATTGTTTTACGAGTTTAATTCTCTTCTGGGCTCAAGCTTGCTTACGTATCTAAAGTCAATCTTATAAGCTTAGTTGGTTTTAAATTTATGCATCAACAGCTGTTAAGAAAATGGTAAAAGCACAAACCTCAGGACTTAAGATAACGCTATGATACAAACAAAACATTATACTTTCTTTTTCCAACAGAGTTGTTTTTATTTTCACAAAGACTTTCAAATTGGCTCTCATTCAAAAATCTTTCTGTTCTAGAAATAAGCTTACTTTATTAAATATGCAGTATCTTAACCATTATCACGATTTTTAAAGTGTTCCAAGGGCCTTTAGGTTTAAGTTTTAGTTTGGTCAACTAAATATTTCAAACCTGTTCATTTTTTCTTTTCTTTCTTTATTCCATTTTTATTCCCACTTTTTTGTCTTTATTTTCATTTTATCAGGATGTCCAGAACACCATTCATTGCTCTTATCTTTCCATGCCCCTTCCTGTTCAAATGGTACTATGCTAAGGGGATATATTATTCCACTTAGGTTCACTTAAAAGCAGTCAATATATGAGCAGCTAAGGAGTAGCCTGTGAACAACCACTTCCCAGTTGTTTGACTGTCATCCATTCCCTTATTTCCTAGGAACATCCAAGCCTGCAGAAATCTCGTTAGCCAGCACGGGGTCAAAATCTTGAAGGAACATGATGAGAAAGGCCACACCCCTCTTCACTGGGCAGCTCTTGGGGGGCAAATCGAGGTCCTCAAATTTCTCATAAATTGTGGTGCAGATGTCAATCGGCAAAGTAAAGCAGATTATGGCCCCTACCCTATTCACTGGGCATGTGTTAGCGGTCACATAATGGCAGTGGATCTGCTCTTGCAAAATGGAGCTAATATAGATGCTGGTGATAACAAGGGATGTACACCATTGATAATTAGTGCACAGTACGGCAGGACAATGCAAGCAGGATATTTGATTGGTAAAGGAGCCAAAGTATACATGACAGATACTGAAGGAGACAATGCTCTTCACTGGGCAGCTTTCAAAGGTTAGTCATCAGATTGTGTAGAACAACTCTCTTTAGCTTGTGTAGTATTGATTTCCATTTTGGACTTTGACTCATTCCCTAGAGTATCATTTCTTTGCTTATGGTGTATGATGCCACTTCATTGTTTACTTTCTCATCCAAGACAACCTGTGAATAACGTCGCAATGCAATGGTGGTCTCTGAATGGGAAGGATAATGAATTCCTTGTATATTCCTCTTTCACAGGACACAGTGAAACAGTACAACTTCTTTTGTATTCTGGATTTGATGCAAAACAGAAAGATAAATTCGGTCAGGTAGGAAATACTATTCAAAAACAACCAACTGTATCATCAATAACACTAGCAGTAATAACTGGTTTTCAATATTTTTTCATTTTCCATCTCAGACTCCTTTACATTTAGCATGTTTGAGCGGAAACTTGCTGACGGTAGAACACATTGTTGATATGGTAAGCATACTGTACTATTAAGGCTTGACAATTTTTGATTGATTATTGTTGGGATTTTTCAGTGAATTTTGAAAATATGATTAATTCTGTCTTATCCTTTGTAAGTGGCATTCATCCAGACAATAAACAATAATGTTACTTTATACAATCATGCAGATGACATCTTCTATTAACTTGTACAACAAGAGGGGGTATGAGCTGAATATTGTCAGTAAATCTGTAAGTCAGTGGTAAACT
Organism: Phymanthus crucifer; assembly: GCA_009858155.3. Classification (NCBI taxonomy): domain Eukaryota; kingdom Metazoa; phylum Cnidaria; class Anthozoa; order Actiniaria; family Phymanthidae; genus Phymanthus; species Phymanthus crucifer. Next base: position 13,932 of record WUCR03185235.1, read on the forward strand.
ATCAACAAAACTGGATCAAGTCTTGGGAAGACTATGGTTGCTTTAATAATGACTGAATGGAAGAACAAATAAAGGAAGGGAAATAGGAAAGAAAGAAACAATGGAATGAATGAGAATGAATAAAGCAAAGTGAATGAATGAATGGAATTAAATTAAAGAATGTAAGTGAAAGAACATGATTGACTGACTTAATAAAATAACAAACTGAAAATGTTTGATGAACAACCAATGCTTTTCTACCAGCATTTGTTCTCATAAAATTAAATAAGTTTTACTGACTGTCTTTTGTATTATTCTGTTTTCTTTCCTATTTAGGATGTAGATGTAAATATAAAAGATGCAAATGGCAAGACACCTTTGATGTTAGCCATGGGCAGAAACCACCAAGATGTCAGCCACTTCATGCAAGGAAGGCTCAATAGATTTGTCAGGTGTAATTTAAGGTATGATGCTGAATTGCATATCATGCTGGACCTTAAGATGATATATGACACCATGCTATCATCTCTTTGCCAGAGTGTTCATTGTTGTATATGTTCTCTAGGGATATCATCTTTGGCCCCCCTGGCCGCTCAAGAGGTGCCTTGTTGTTCTATTTTGCTAATCTGTTTCTTTGGGGTTATCCTGTTTACTTTTATGATGTAAGTAGTTAAAGCAGAGCTTACTCTGGATAAAATACTCCTCTATCCATCGGTCCATGCATCCTGCCTTCCTTCCTTGAATCCATGCAACCATTCATTTCTTCATCCTTCCATTCTTTCTCTCCCCTCCCCCCTACCTCACTCCTTCCCTCCCCTGCTCCTTCCCTCCTTCCCTCCCTCCCTCCTTCCTTCTATCCCTTTCTTCCTTCCCTCCCTTTCTTCCTTCCCTCCTTTCTTCCTTCCTTCCATCTATTCATTTCTCATGCCTCCCTTTCCATTTATTCCACCACCCATTCATTCTTCCTTTTCCCTTTCTCCCTATCTACCAATCCCACTTTCCTTTATTTGTTTCTTCCATCCATCCATTTATTCATTCTTCCATTCTTTACCTCTCCCTGTCTACCAATCCCCCTTTCCTTTATTCGTTTCTTCCATCCATCCATTTATTCATTCTTCCATTCTTTACCTCTCCCTATCTACCAATCCCCCTTTCCTTTATTCATTTCTTCCATCCATCCATTTATTCATTCTTCCATTCTTTACCTCTCCCTGTCTACCAATCCCCCTTTCCTTTATTCATTTCTTCCATCCATCCATTTATTCATTCTTCCATTCTTTACCTCTACCTATCTACCAATCCCACTTTCCTTTATTCATTTCTTCCATCCATCCATTTATTCATTCTTCCATTCTTTACCTCTCCCTGTCTACCAATCCCACTTTCCTTTATTCATTTCTTCCATCCATCCATTTATTCATCCTCCCATTCTTTACCTCTCCCTGTCTACCAATCCCACTTTCCTTTATTCATTTCTTCCATCCATCCATC
>WUCR03185921.1:0-17077 GCA_009858155.3 Phymanthus crucifer
CCCAAGCCGGGGCTTGAACTCGGGACCATAGAGGTGAGAGGCCAGTGGACAAACCACTACGCCACCCATGCCACCCAAATAACCATAAACCATATACCTAATAACAACGCATAGTTTATGGTGGTGGGGAGTCTAAGACTAATGGTTAAGAAGATAGGACTTGATTTCTTAGTGTGCTAATGAGGCGAGCACTGCCCGTCATTTACTATCTGGTGTCAACCAGCTGAGCGTATCTCATTACCAGCCTTCAGTAAAGGGCAAACATGGTTTTCCATACTCGATTATCTATGTACAGTTCTATAGGATCGAAGCAAACAAAGCTAAAGTCATGTGAGACAATGTGACCATGAAACTTGGGCGGAAGTCTGGACAAGAGCTTCGTTTTTCAGCAAGATTCGGTGGCGTGACATCCGCGTTGCTTTGGTCACCGGAAGGTTTTTGCGCGGGGTTTTTTGCAACTGCTTTTTGACAGTTGATGCACATTGGACAAACTTTGCAGATACTGACATCCTTCAGTTGGTCAGCAGTATATAGTACCTGGGCACGGTGCTCTGAATGAAAAAGAAGAGACAATTACGATGGACAGACGGACGGATACTGGATAGACAAGAAAACTTACCAGGATTATAATAGTCGTAAACCACGGCTGGTACTGGCTTTCCTTTGCCCACTGAATGAGTGCGCTCGAAGCGCAGCACAAAACATGTGGCGTTACTTTTGTCAATCTGCAATAAACAAGTTATTCATCAAATTCTGCTATTTTGTAACTAGTTTTCATAGCCGCCATTTTGGGACGAAATGGGACTAGAGTGTCCCTTAAAAACCATGGAATAAATCAAAATATTGCTCGTTTGTTTGTTATTGTTGTACTATCCAACATGGCGGCCACATCTTTTGTTCTTTCAGTTGCGTGGAAATAAGAGGTGTGTTCAAGTCATGGTTTCATTTATTGCCATAAGTGGACAGCCCGGACGGAACGCGCAAGGTAAGCGGTTCACCTCTGATTAATCCTAGTTATTTACCTTATCAAAGTACATGATGACTTTCTTTTCTTGGGAATCAACCCTCTTGAGAAGGAGCTCTCGATCATTCATTAGCTGACAACGACGTGAAGAAATGAATTAGAAATAATTGGATTAGCATAATGTAGGTATTATATACGTTGCGCACTTTTGGGCTATTGTTTAGGGTTATAGTAATCGGTACCTTTGTGACGACTTCTCCATCAGGAACAAATCCAGAAATGACGCCCACCTCAATGACAGCCATGTCAGAGGTATTCCCTTCACCTTGCCACCTTGCGCACGTTTTTGTTTCGATCTCATTACTTCCACCTTTTATGACCTTTGATGTAATCATGAAAACTCCCAGTTAGATATATTCTACACGTGGAAATGTAGGGATTCCCCACCCCACCTATCTAAAATTGAGATTAATATTTTTTTTTCAGACCACGTGTCATTCTCTTGAAAGGTATGTTGTTGGAATTATATTTATTTCCCTTCCTGCGCAATTGATAAACAAAAAGTTATACTACGAAGAGCAAGGAAATGGCTCTAGGACTGATCATTGGCAATGATCATTAGAAAATATGCGCTGTAATCGAATCAGGATTTGTATATGCGTCGAAGCACAATAATGTATAAGATCACCTTGACAGAAAACTCAAAGTTACTCTTCTTTGGTTCCTTGTTGACGTAATACGTCACGCCAACCTGTAACATTCCAATACCATGACCACCTGCTGTGACGGTTAGGTTTCCTTCAACTTTTGACAGCTGGAAACGAGAAGACAACATCACCATTTTGAATGCTAGTGGGATCTAAAAACCATGGATTATGTAACAATTTTTTGCGGTTTTCGTTACGCATCTGTAACGTTGTAGAACCTGCAAAGAAAAGGACTTGATATTCTTCTATTACAGACCATGTCAATTCTCTAGAAATTTGTCTCTTTGTTTGAGTTTTATCCATATTCATGTGTCTTCCCATGGTTTTAATTAAGAAAACTTCACTTCCAATCTGAGGATGTCTCATGCTGCAATCTTTCTTTGAAGCATCATTCAAAGACAATCTTCCAATTCGTACTGCAAATAATTCTGACCACTATCTGTAATGTATGTTTGTACCTACCAGCACTTGTTGCAACACCATGATGTTATTTCTGTCCACAGTCAATGTTTTACTAATCGATTTGTCTGCTGAATGTTTCAGCTCCACTTTGAAGTGGTTTGACGGTGAATAGACGAGGGCTGCTATCTCAGACATGGCTTGAATACCAAGTACGGTATCCTGAGGTAAGGAAACAACGTATTACTTTCTTTTATTTTGCAAATCTGTAATAATGAAGAAATAGAAATTGTGCGCACTTGATGTGTGTTTTCATAATCGCTATTGTTATTCATTGAGGCTATTTAACAGTTTGTCCTCGAGTCCGAATGGTCTACGGGTCAATAGCCCATAAGGCCAAAGGCCGAAGGCCGAATGGTCTATTTCCTCGTAGGCCATGAGGGCGAGAGGTCTAATTGTTAATTGTTAATTATTATTAAAATCCTTTTAATCGGTCCAATAAAGGGAGAAAAAATTGTTGAACATTTGCGTAAAATAATTCATTTTTGGCTCCTAAAACCGGCGCGCTTTTCGCTACTAGAGGTCTATCACTAATAGACACCTAGTAGCTCAGCCATAGGGCTCGATTGGTGATACACCAATGGTAGGTTTTACTAATTTTAAATAGTTACGCAGACCTGCAATGTCAGCTTGAACACATTACTTTCTCGACCCCGGAAGGACAAATATTTGTCATGGACGTAATTATATATTCAGACCACGTGTTATTCTCTAGACTATGATTCCTTTGTTTCTCATTATTTAGGGAGCAATCTTTCAGTAGGGTGGAGTGATAGAAGTGCCGTAATGTTCGTGAGGCTCTCACCTGAGTAGAAGCATATCCACCAAGTGAGTTCCTCTGCTGTGCAAGCCACCGCACTACAGGTAACCCATTAACGACATCTTTGTCTAAGCTCAGTGCCAACAACGCGTAAGCTGTAATCTCAATGTCTCCAGACCGTGGCTTGTAGTATGGACGAAACACCGCTGACCAGTCTGCATAGCGGTTTTCGTTGGACCAGTAGATAGTCCCAGCTTTGAGACAACAAATTGCGAATGTCAAATAAGTAAACTGAAATTTCATTCCTAAACTAGCATCTTTAGGGCGCGGTGCTCGTAAATAGTCTAATAAGATGAAAGAGTAAAGTTGGTCTATTCGATGTGTATGGGCCACTTCTCTAAGGACCTTCTGTCACGAGGGCCTATTTATGCCTTACCTTTCCGTATTGCCGCTGACAATAATGCCTGCCTTGCCTTCGTGTAATACCGGCTGTTTGCTAGTCTTAGAGCATAGGTTGTGATGGCCAGCGCGTATACATCTTTGTTTCCAATCACACTGTCTAAGTTTTCTTCGAGATAGCTGATGGCTTTCTGCTTGGCAGAAGGGACAGCCTACAATAGAAGAAACCACCTGCTTTGACCAGTCGTATGTAAGCAACAGACAGTCCTATTTGACGCGTCTTTTTACACACACGAGAATACAATGAAGCAGTTTATTATATTGCAAGGTAATTTCACGCGCTGTGATTGGTCGATTTGTAACTTACGGTACGGACCGAAAATCAAAATTACCTTATTAATATCTTATTAACCTCGTTTGCTCGATCCGTACCATAAGTTATGGATCCTCGTTTTTCCCACTTATTATGGCCCTCGCGCTACGCCCTCGTGCTATAAAGCAGTGGAAAAAACTCGGTCCATAACTTACGGTACGGACCTCGCACTCGGTTAATAAGAGCTATATATTTGAGAAGGTGCGTAATGTCTTTCCTTTTCAGTGACGAGTTCCACAAGTATCACTTCTTTGTTTAATGGTTGCGCAGAATAGTGACATGAAGAAAGGTTAAAAAGCGCACAGTGAGAAGAAAAATGTCTATTCATGTAAATCTAAAATTGAATAGTATTATTTTCCATACAATTTTCGTAGTAATTTTCATATTCCAGAGCGACTATACCTTAGATGAACCATTTCCAGCTTCAGCCAGCGCGATCACCACAAACGCTGTGAGGGAAACATCTCCTCTTAAACCACCCTGAGAGAAACGTACAAGGTAAGAAAAGAAGTACCTATAACTAGTAGTGTACAATTGATGATTTATTAAAGGGTTGAGCAGGGATGTTGTACAAGGCCAATACACCACGTTTCACTACCGTTTCACTACCAAATACTAAATATTAGTGCCACATCGCAGGCATGGTGTACGCCACTGATGCGCACCTCTCACTCTTGGAATTGCGCATCCAAAATGAACTCACGTTTCATGCGAGGGTACTCCTTCTGTGCGCAACTTAAACAAATAAGGCATGTACAACATGTTTCATATGCCCCAAATTTGGCATCTTGAAATGCACATTTTCTACCGAATTACCTATTAGTAGCACACTTCGCCAAAGCATCTCTGATGCACTTGGAAGGATGCTTTTATATTTACCTTGAGGTATGTACTAGTGTAGCCAACTTTAGGAAAAGATCCATCGGCATTTTGCTTTTTCTGGATCCATCGCAGGCTCAAGTCTAGTGATCTGGGGTCTATGTAGATGTACTTGCGCGCCTGCGCAAATGATTTGACGACGAATGCGGTTAGCCTAGAAAGAAAAATCATGGATAGTATGGCTTGAATAACTAGCAAACAGTTAGATGTTAGTGTACTTACCACATACTTCCTTGAGTGTCCCGTTCACCGAATGCGCTGTAAGAACCATCTTTATGTCTGTATCTCTGTTCTCCCTGGTAACCTGAGAACAAACCATTCTGTCAGTAATGGATCTATCTGCATTGACGGGTTACAATGAGACAATAGAAGGAACTAGGTAAATGTAATTGCTTGGTTTCACGCCCCACGAGAGTAGATAAAAAATGTCTTACTCAAGTGAGACTTGAACTCATGACGTGCTAAATCGATCTCTCCTTAATTATGAGAAAACTCCATGAAGTGTTGCATCGACACGAGGGGAAAACGTTGCGCATGCTCTAAGTCTTGTCTTTTTGCTATCATAAAAATATGCAAATTTGACTTTCACACTTGCCTGATCAATGCATTTTACAAAATACATTGACTTCCTCCCAAGGAAAGGATACCAGATAATTTTTTGTATACTCGGAGAAAGCGAGCTTTTCTTCTCTCACTCAAACTCTCTTGAATTCTGATGATATGCACGCACGCGCAGACGTTTCCCTGGTGTCTATTGCATCGGCTTTGAAATTGGGTACGCCGAAGAAAAAAAGCAGGGCGCGGCGTTCCCATTAAAGTATTATCAACTCACCTTTTACCATGTATCTCTCGGCTTTAGCCTTAATGGCGGGCGTGACTTGGCTGATTGCTGTCAGGTATTTGAAAATGAAAACAGTGGGCGCAAAATTGACCATGTTCTGCTCACCACAGCCATAGGGCATGCGCAGTAGGTTGTGTAGGTTATTGAAAGATGATCCCATAAGGTCGCCTGTGAAAACATGATACAAACAGTCATCGACATTTTTAGTTTGATAGTATTTTTTCACATTTCAGACCGAGTGACACTCCCCAGATTATCATCTCTTGGTTATCGGTTACGCAGATGAATATGGATACAACTCAAACAAAGAATCAAATTCTTAACCATGGAAAACTGTCAGTGTACACGTGACGTACCTACTAGTGTTATCTTTGCGTGTGCAGAGCCTGGGACAACAGATTCTGGCAGAGCAAGTTGTAGAGTCTTGGTAAAGTCTGATGCTATGGTGGAAGAGAACATATTGAAAAGATAAGAACAATCAAGGTGTGGTATTTGTGTTTCACCTTCTTCATGCAGTGCAAGTGACAACATAACCAGAGCTGTACGCTTTTGTCTTCGACAGCAAGAAGAGCATAAAGCCTGGTTCTCACTAGCGACGCAAGCACAAGTATAGCAACATACGCAAGCGCAGTTAGTCTTCCATGATTAGTTAACCCCTTTGTATTTGGACAGAACAAAACATATCTGCGCTTGCGTATGTCGTTATGCTTATGCTTGCGTCGCTATTGAGAACCAGGCTTAATCCATAGCAGCAACAACTACAGCATAACAATAACTACGAAGTTTAGCAGGGATAATATTAACTAATAGAACGAGAAATACAAACAATGGCACATCAACAATATCTGTATTCACAACAACAGCAGAATAGCAACAACAACATAAAACAATACATTAACACAACGTTGCTGCAGCAAAGAAAACAAGTGCATGATTTCCATTAACATCACGATTAACAAGCGAAGGCAAATTGCAGCTCGTAAGCAAAGATATACTAGTCCGCATTTTCAAACATTCATATTGACATTCATTAATACAGTCAGTCATTTGGTCCTATACTGGTACTTACCTGTTTTGAGCTCAAGCAGCAAGCTGAAGGAATAGTGCTGTGGAATCCCCTCAGGCTGAAAGACAGAAATATTCCATTAACAAAGATTCCAAGCTTTCCTTGCAAATTAGAATTTGCCAATTTTTCATCGAAAAGTTGCAGCGCGTTCTGAAGAGTTTTATCTGACCAGGGAGCCATTACACAGAAATGAAATGTGATTTTTTTCCATTATTTTTGTGAGACCATTCGAAAAGTTACCCTGTTCAATAGGAGCAGTACCTGAAATATTGTTTGGATTGATATCGTTTTGTCTCACCTCCACTAACAAATTCCTCCTGACAGCATCGGCAGCCGCGTACGACTGAGCCTGGACAACCAAGGGGATGTTGCCCAGTGATACCGGAATGACAGGGAAGGCGATAGCTTTGCCCTGTCCGGCAGGTATTGTTACAACTTTCTTAATATCGTCCATTTTCTGACTGTACATTCCACGTGCTCCTATGTTGGTGATCATTTTTAGATCTTGAGACGCCTTGAATGTGATGGTCACCTGTTGAGGAAAAGGTGACAAGTCAAAAGTGTCTCAGACTTCTGGTACCTCGGATTCAATATGCGAAGCTGACTCTGTACTTGGCATCTCCCGTGAGAAGCGTGTCTCTTCTGATTCGTTCTTTTTCCTCATTTAGTGAAACAACTATTTAACCAAGATATTTTCATAATAGACCTCATCGGCTTGGGCTAATGTTTTCCTATATCAGACCACGTGTCACACTCTTGGGAATAAGATCCTTTGTTTCAGTTGCATCCATATTCATGCATCTTCTGATGCGTAACTGTTGAACAAAAGGATTAAACCCTAGGGAATGACCTGAAATGGGAAAACATTACGTCCAAGCCGATGAGGTCTATATCTCAGGTGTCCTCAACCACCTCAAAATATCACAAAAACACAATATTTGATATTTACTTTGATGCAGCAAATTCTACGATTCCCCGTCAAGTTCTGTAAGTATAAAAACTAGTTGACGTGCGTGCATGCTGCGTGCGGTTATGTAAACCTACGGGGTTTGAATGACGCGCAGCGGAGCTTCTTTCAATTTTTGGAGTATTCTTGTCATTCCCTTAGTACAGGAAAGATTGACACTCAAATCGCCATGATTTTGAACAGGAGAGGCGCACGCGTCCTCTCTGCACTTATAATGCACTCTCATTTGTTTTATGGTACTTTATGAAATTTACTGTCACGTTACAACGTACCTCCTGTGTTTCTTCTAGGTAGTTGAACACCAGTACCTTGACAGCAATCTCCTCTCCACGAATCACGGAGAAGGGCAATTCAAGAGAGACAAAGAATGGCTGAAAGACTCGCAGCTATGAAGAAAAGAGAAGTACATGAAGCTTTTTTTATCATTCTAGTTTGAAATAAATCCGCAATTCTCCAATCCCCTTGTTACATTATACTACTACTATTAGTGTCATTTTCTTATAGAAGCTTCGTACCATGGCATGATGGCGGCAATGTTACATGACGAAACAATAAAATCCATTTTCACTTGGGCATTCGATTCTTTCTTATATATGATTGCATTGATCTTGACATCTAACATGGCCGTCGTCATTTGATGATGCAAAACTGTTTATTTTAATACCCTCACTCTCAACGTAGTCCTCTGGATTGTCGACCTTCAGTCTCACAGAAAGTCAGTCTACAGCAGTGCTTTTGACCCTTGGTGCGTTACGCTGCACGCGCTATTTTTAACATACTTCTAAATAATTTGACAATCGTCAACCATTTTGTAGGACAGACTTTCTCAGCTTACATGAGGTTTCATTGCTCCTATTCCAAACCCAGTCTTGGGAGAGATGGCAAAGGCACTAGCCACCCAGGAAGTGATTGTATCAGGGACTGTGGCGGAGATCTCAGCCTCTCCTTTCGAACTGGAAATGGACAGAAATGACGCAATCGGTAAGTCTTTGCGCGTTTTTTTATTCTATATTTTTTTGTCACAATTTCTGAGAAAAATGATGAAATGACTATTGAATGACTTTTGAATGACTATTGAGTGCAATAATTTGTCTCTCAACATGACTAACCGCAAAGCGCAGTCATGTAGACTGATCGGACACCTGGAGCATTACTTTTTTACTACTAACGATAGATATGAGACCGAAAGCACAAATCTTTTGCAGAAAAAATGACACATGATGAAATTAGGGCACTCATTCTAGTAACAAATACACACCGTCAGATGTAGCCTAGAAAGGGGTAGCTTTCTTTGACTTAAAAAAAGCTGACCTCTTTACTGTTTCTACTGAGGGCAGCTCGATGAACATACCTCGCGTTTACATCCATCCACAACCACGTCTCCGGGAAGAAAGAACGTACTTTAGTTACAGGAGACAAAAGCTTGTTTCTCCTTCGGACTGCGGGTGCTTCGACCGCCGTTTCTTCTTGCACTTCTGCAGATACTGGCGCTGCTAAAACTACAATAAAGGGCTCCAATTCAACTTCACCATGTTCCCCATATCCTCCTATAAGGGAGCATTCATTTTTTAGGAGGGGGGGGGGGGCGGAGGCGGAGGAATCTTAAACAGCACCAGTAAAAAAAATTAAGCCCCTCTTGCTTTATGAGATAAAAAAGTAACCCCCCCTCATATATCCTTTTTCTCAGTGACCCCCCCCCCTACTAATGAAGAGAAAGTATGAGGTGACCCACCATACTCATAACTAACAAGGCTCACTTACGACGGCAAATTTATGCCAGCTTTTGCGCAACTTGTGCGGCGATTTTAACGACGATTTAATCGCCAACTAAATCCTGCTCATGTTTGAATAGAGGTTTTTCATGACGTCACGAAAGCCATGCCCGAGAACAAAACAAAAATTGAAAAAAATGAAATACTTTTGTGCTGTTTTGGGAGCTTTGTTATCCACGTTTCTATGGCTCCCTTACATACAACTACGTTGCTTTCCCCTATAGCCTCTATATTCCAGTGCTTTCTTTGGAGTTTTGTTATTCCATATATCTCTGGCTCCGTTACATACAACGACGCAGTGCTTTCCCCTCTTGACTATATGTTCCCGTGCCGTTTATGAACCCAAACTATGCTATTACCACGTACCTCTATCTTCTTGAAACCAGAATCTGGCTGGTTTGCGGAAGATCAAGCAGTCGGAAAATGTGATAAGACCAGCATCCTGGAGGCAACATGAGCCAAGTTACAAAAAGTAGATTATTTTGTGTTGCTGAAGAATCTGCTTTCAGTTATCTGATTTTGCCAACCCACACCCCCTATACCTTATAACAAGTCCCTAAGTCGAGTAATGAAAATGTACCATGAATAGATTAATCAAATTTAAAGTACTTACATTCTTAACGGCTTTGGGGAGCACGAGTGCCGCAGTGGTGAGAGCCACCACCAAGGTCCCGAGTTCGATTCCCGGACCCGACATCATATGTGAATTGAGTTTGTTGGTTCTCTCCTGTGCTTCGAGGGTTTTTCTATGGGTTCTCCGGTTTTCCTCCCTCCACAAAAACCAACCCTGATTTGATTCGATGTAGGTTGTGCTCCGTGACCAGAAATGAGTCGTATGGCGGCAGCCAGGGGCACCATTGTATGCCTTCGACTAGGCCACTTTGAGCTGCGTCCCCGCAATTCAGCTACTAGGCTGCAAGGGGGATGATTAGCCAACCCCAATTTAATTTATTTGGCTTGGTGACTGAGTTGCTTGCCACAACAGGTTTAGTTCAACTGACCTTAAATACGCTGTTAGCATCGACACCGTTGATAGGGAACGCCATGATACCACTGAACCAGCCCCAGTCCCACCAAGGATACCAACCATACCCTCCACTATACGACTGCACATCACGCAGAACCTGCATGGTGTGAAGAAACGTATAAGCAATACAAACTATATGAGCTACTTTTATCCCTTAAGAATAGAGCAGAAGTCGTGGGTAGCATGTGTATCAAAGAGGACAATTGCCATGTTTGCGCAAATACAGATAGCCACGTCATCGTATTTCTTATCTTCGATCTCCTTTTTCATCTTTTCTCTCTCGTTCTTGTTTTGTTTCCCTCTTTTTTTCCCACCTTCTCCTTCACCGATAACTCAACCTACTACCTCTTCAGGAGCTTCTCACTTATTCCCCTGTCCCTTCTTTGCTCACCTGACTGCGACTGATGTCGTTGCTCTTCTTCATCAGCAGTACACTCTTATCCACTGCAAGAACAGCCACGTGAGATCCAGGTGTTGCCTTGGCAACCAAGGTGATGTTTCTCCCCGGACGCGTTGAATTGTTTTGAAACGCAAGAGAAACCTTCAAAGATGAAGGACCAGATAAATGTCTGTTTGTAATGACTGACTAAAAAACCGCTATGAACATAACTATCTCATCTCACCTCATTGTCGAATGGATTTTCCACTGACACCGTCAGGGCATCCACAACCACTTCGCTATCTTTTCGTATGCTGTATGCAACGATGCGTACAGAAGGAGCCATGATCGATGTGGAGGTCATGTTGAAGGTCGTTTCTTTCTCACCATCCGTCACGTTCTGCTGCACAATTCGCCTTATGCTGCCTCTTCCCAATATCTAAACACGAGGCTTATTGATTAGACGTGGTACAATGTTTTCCTTGCAAATCGCGCACACAATATTTTGACACGTTGTAGTTGCATAAGTTAGCCGTAAGCAAGTCGTACAATAGACTTCCATGAAGCAATTGTTTCAATGGCATGTTGCGCGTTTCTCATCTGTTGTTAAAAGAACAAAGAAAAACAACATTCATTGAAGGAATAATGTGAGGCTAGTGGTTGAACAGCGTTTGGCGACAGTTGTATCACTGTTTAGCTGTTAAAAAAAGAAATGAAAATTGAAGAGGAACTAAGTTATCCCAACATACCACGTAGACTATTGATGCCATTGGAAAATTGCTGACAACCTTGCAGTAGATAGTTTGCCCTGACTGGTAAAGAAAAATATCATATATAAATATCTTTATCTAACTGTTTGCATCTTTGTGACATGATTGTTCTGGTGTCCAGTCATTAGACTATGTGTCCTATAGGGACACCTCGTGCAGCATGTCTTTCTGACAACCAGTTGGTAAGCCAATAGAAGAGATGTTGTGAAAATACTCATTTGATGGACCTAAGTCTTTGATCATAATGCTTTCCTATCTCAGACCATAAGTAGCTCCCCAGAGTATAATTTCTTTGCTTAATTGCTACGCATGAGAAGACACGAATATAGCTTCAACTCAAACAAAGAATCATATTCTGAGGGAATGCAACGTGTTCTGAAACTGCAAAAAGTTACGCAGGTCCATGAGGTAAAGAGGACTACACCTCCCCTTCTTTTTACGAGTCTCAATCTATGATTAGAGATAATGAAAATACACCTCAAACATTAGGTAATGATTAAAATTAACCAATGTATTTCCAGACCTTGACTGCAGGTGTGCTGGTGCTAAGATGGATGTAAGAGTTACTGGGCGACAAGGACTTGGAAGCGCTGAACCAGGATTTCACGGTATTTCCAGATTCCTTGTCATGGTATTCAGCCTGTACATGAAAAAAACATAATTGTTGCTTGATGTCTGCATAAGCTTTAATCAGATCTGGGTTCTTGAAAAATATTGATGAAATGAACACAAAACTCATAAACAATTTAATATCAGATGGAAATGGAATCCGAGAATCCTTGCTGCTGAGCAGCTGGAGCTCTGATGGCTTAGACGCGTATTTCTTGTATAGCCACAGCAAACATTTGCGCGCACTCTGCCCTAGGTTTTCATTTGCGGCGCTTGCAGGAAAAATAAGCGTTTGTGCCGAAAAAATCAAAGCTTTCACTTATCATTGTTTTATTTTGGGTTTTTCGGGTCGTTTCTTCCCCCTCTGGCCGTTTATTCCATTTTTACCAGACAAAGATCACTCTGTATTATTTATTTTCGTTTTTAGAAAAGGAAAGCTAGTTCTGCATTTTTGGGTGGTCCCTTAATTTTATTTATGTACAATTTTTTTTCATGTTTTGACTGAAATAATAAAAATGAAACAAATAATTTCTGTCGCTTTTAGCAAAATATTCAAGAATATAGAAGTGTGAAAAGAGATAAAAGGGTTTGAAAATAGATTTCGCTGCATTTTAGCCGTCGTTATAAGCATTATTGTCCTCTAGAATACTTTCCAAAACGTGAAAAAACATAACCTCATGTTCTAGCAAAAAAAAAGTTTAAAAAAATTTGGTTGCCCCAACATTTTGACGCCCGTGTTAACAAAAATGTCAGTTGCTTAAGTTCTCTAAAGAATGACTAACAAACTACTATGTAGGTATCACGTGGTACGCATTCCTCACGGGATTCTTGCACCAGTCATGCGTGCTGCGTAGAACATCGATTCGAAGGTCAACACAAGAATTCGAAGCAGAAGAAATCATCACCTCTTGACTCACAGAGCCTGGATTCTTTTATCGTTTTATTGAGGTATTAAGTTGGTTAGGAATCGTCAAGTACGTCCAAAAGGTTTGTGATGTTTAACTCCAATTTATTGAATACAACAACTCGAACATGTGTTACAGCGCTTACGTGGGCACACTGCTCCACGAATCATTGCATTTTGCGCTGACCTTTGGAATTATCAAAATTTTTACTTTATTATCGATTTAACTTGCACAATTACAATCATCGTCAATGTAGCATTTGACGCAATTCAGTAGCGTTTTAGTATTGGGATTCCTGTGGTACCAGAACTGCGCAGTAGTGTCCAACACATTACCCAATATTCTTTGCAAGCATCCATATGTGCTTTATTTTTTAACAAACGAAAAAATACGGTTTTGCTTCACTGTATGACCACGTAAACAGCGAATACGTGCCATGTACTGACCTGAATTCTGACAGTTTCCGTATGACCAGGTACGTCACATCTGATGACAATAGTTCCCCCAGGGGAGGGGTTGTAAGTGGCTTTTTCTGCATTGCCAACTCCATATCTGGTAGTTATTGTTACTTGGAGAGTTTTTAGTGTATCTGGGTGGATGGACTGGCCATTGGGTTTAGTCACTTTGAGCTGTAAAAGTCGTTCAGACAATTGATAAGTAGAATATAGAGTATATAAAGTGATAAATTCGTGGAATAGTTCTACCACTACTGCATTTTTTCCCGTGCAAAGCCCAGTTTTCTGTCATTCCCAAGACTTGTGCCAAGATTTTCCCAGATTAAACCAAGACAGTGGCTGTGAAAACTAGCAATTAATTATAAAATGATAATTCTCATGAAACATCTGGAGCCGGTTGTATGAAGCTTACATAGTATTTGTATAGATTTTATCCGCTGGATAAGGATTTATCCGCTGGATAGCACTATCCAGCGTTAGTACAACCGGCCCCTGGCCTATAGCTACTAAGGTCAAACCTAGTGCTGCTCTGTTGAAGACACATGCGAAAGGCTCCCAAACTTTTAGCTTCTTTCACTATTTTGTAGCGTCGCTCTTATCCTAACAAACAATGCAAGGTAGGTTGACGCACTTACCAGTACAACAAAGTCCAAGCCAGGTTTAAAGTTCTTGGGATTAAAAGAAGGAAAGTGTAGTCTAACATCTGATTGGTAGAATCTCAGCGATCCCTGGGTACTAGCTGTCTTCCCTGTGAGCTTGTCCGTGACAGTTGCTTTGATCTTGAGTGTGTACCAGGAGTTATAGATATGGCTCTCTCGTACCCACGATCGACACCCATAGGTATGCATGAATAAGGTCTTTAATTCTTTCATCTCGAAGCTGAATGAGCCTGTGCCGTCCATCTGGAAAAATATGATTTGTTAAGAATAGACTGCGTGCAGTTATGCTTGTGCCTGTGTCACTAGAGATAACATGGCTTTAGGGATCATGGACACGCGTGGCCTGCTTCGATACCATATCTGTGCAATCCTCAGCAATCCTCTACCCTCTATTCTAACAGATCCAGTTGAAGGACTCACGTCCGAGATGTCAGTTATATTTCCACATACCATACGGTGTTATAAATTATCAATCTATCTACAGAGTCAAGGTAATAGAATAACGTGATGACCGTTAAACTGTGCGTTTCTTTCTTCCAAAAAATTCAGACGAAAATTGGCGCAAAATCCGACCCATGTCATGTAATCATACTGGCTAATCATAACATGTTGCACATACCTCAAACATTGTCTTCAAAGGAATATGATTAAAGGAAACCTCAAGCATGGCACTGCCTTTAACATTCTGGCCGTAGGTGTACCTGCACGAGGAAAGAAATCAAGTATTACCGATTACCTGAATATTAGAAATTGGTTGTCGGAAATATTTATGGAACAAGTGGATGATGGAACTGAGAAAAAAGATGATCTGGACCGAGACAATGACGATGTATGAGAAGATGGTGGTGACCACGTTGATAAAGAGTGTGACGGTGGCGGGTGATGACGGTGAAGATGAAGAAGAAGACCAAGCTATAATAGTAATGATGAAGATGATATGTGATGGAAACGATGGTGGTGACCACGTTGATGACGGTGACGGTGACGGTGACGGGTGATGACGATGAAGAAGAAGACCAAGCCATAATAGTATGATGATGGTGACGAGTGATGACGATGAAGAAAAAGACCGTAATAATATGATGATGATGATGGTGACGAGTGATAACGATGAAGAAGAAGACCAAGCCATAATAGTATGATGATGGTGGTGGTGATTATGATTAAAAGGCCGAGCAGGAAGACTAAAGGAAGAAAAGTTTTCTATTTCTGCAAACACATTTCATCAGACATACTTCGAAACCACTGAGCCCTGTAGTTTCGTATCCCTCTTCAATATGTAAGGCGGAAGTGTAAGTGACACTTCAAACTTGGGAAGAACTAAAAGAGAAGACGAGGAAGATTAGGAAACGATAGCATTGTCTTGATTCTCAATTTGCTGCTCCGTCAGTATTTCATATAATTTTTCTGCTTACCATAATCTTTCACTTCAAAATATTTGACCACCTTTTCTCCCTAAAATGTACAATATCAAACAAGTAGAAATCAACTTCAGTTTTTCTTGATGCTGGTGATTCCAATGCCGATATGTAGGTTGATGTTTATTGATGAATATTTGCCCTTGGTTACTTTTGTTTCATATAGTAAAATCACATGAATTTCACGTCTTAATTTGAGTGTATTGGCAAGGGCGGATCCAGGGGGAGGGTCGGGGGGGTCGTGACCCCCCCTGTCATACTTGAGGTTCAATTGATTGTCTACTTCTTGATTCTAATTTTGCCACACTTTGAAAGGAAAGTTAGTGTTTGGACCCCCCTCGATGTTTGGACCCCCCTCTCGAAAAATTCCTGGATCCGCCCTTGATTGGCCATGGGGTGAAAACAGAGTCAAAGTTTGGAATAAAAGACTTAGATAGCGATTGGAATACGCTGGGTACGATGCTTTAAATGATGCAATAGGCTGTAAGAATAGAAAAACCTGAGAACTCGGAAAAACATCCAGATATTTGACTAGGACCAGTTGTTTAATTAATGGGGTACTTTCCATTAACACTTACTCTTGCTGTGACGACGATTTGCCATCTGCCCTTGACAGGTTGGGAAGAAAGAGGGAAGTCCTTCTTGGTGATACCCAAGGGTTCTTGTAGATCGACCCAGTGAGCCATTTTGAAGTTATTCGGATCCTATGAGATATGAACAGACTGCTCAAATAACTGCAAACAAGACACTCAAATTAAGCTAACTACGTAAGGCCCGAGTATTCATTGTAAGCTTTGCTATATACTTACCACGATATCAATGGTCATCTGGAAGGAGAAAGAAAAAAAGGATAGAACATCAGGATCATCATAAGGTCACCAGCAGCAGCAGCATCACCACCAACACTATCATTAACCTCTTTCTTTTTCTCATCATCTTCAGCATCATCACTACCATTATCATCGTCATCGTATCATCACTTCACCTCTTTATCCTCCTCCCTTCTCATCATCTTCGGAATCATCACCACCATTATCACACCGTCATCGTATCATCATCACCTTCGCCTCATTACCCTCCTCCCTTCTCGTCATCTTCGGAATCATAACCATTATTTATCAACTACATCACAAATTTTAATTTCCAATGTAACTGTACGCAAGAAATTCACAGTCTACTGCACCTTCGTTACCTCGTAACCATAATAGTAAATGTTGGTGCATTGTTAGTTGATGTATTGATGTACCTTGCCAAGATAGCTTCGTAGATTTGGAAGAAGAGCAAATATCCGCATGTGAACTGAAATTGAAGAAACTAGGGATAAGACTGCTTGTTCAGAAAAATTCTGTTACCGAGGACAACGACATCGGCAACAATAACTATGACGATAGAAGAGACAACAGACAGGTGACAACAAGAATACAACAGCAATAACAACGGGAACCTGCAGCAGCACTATAAAAGAAACAGGCAGAAAAATGCAAGAGAACCGGCAATTAACACTGAGAAAGTCGCAATCTAAGGCTGCATTCATAATGTATGGGGGGGGGGAGGGGGGCAGGCGAAATTTTAAAATGGCACCAAAATTTTTAACAACCCCCAGACTATCACTCTCAGCCACCCAAGCAAAAAATAGTCAGAGTTGCAAACGAACCAAAGACCATCACT
>WUCR03185921.1:17087-27285 GCA_009858155.3 Phymanthus crucifer
AACCCCCCCCCCTGAAGTCCCATAAAAAATAGTGAACCTAATTTTTTTTTTAAAAAATTTAAGCCCCCCCCCTAAATTTCCCCCCCCCCCCCCCCCCCCTGTGCCATACACTATGAATACAGCCTAATCATGTGACAATGTCTAGAAAAGATTATAAAAAGCAGCAATTCTATGTAAGCTACCTGTTTGATCAGCCTTATAAATGGCCTTGTCAGTTTGCACATATATAGACAGCCACTTAGGTCTGAACCAGATGCGAGACTCGTGGCTAAACGTTAGACCGCCCGATGCCTTGACAAAGAGGTTGCAAGTCATGTATCCACTTAACCCTTCAGGGATCTGTAGACAAGGAAGGAATAGGCATTCTAGGGTTATGATGAGGTGAAGCATGGCTAGTGTTGCAGTCGGTGTGCTAGATTCGCAGTAGTACGAATTCTCGGTCACCAATATGAAAGTCTGTACTATTTTGTACCTTTATCGGTAAATCCTCTGTTGTACCTGCCAAAAACAATGCGAGAAGTAGTGTTACAAATATAACAGCCAATCCATTTGTTTACTCTCCTTCTCCTTACACCCTACCTGGCATGAACGTCTTGTTACTGGCAGCGATGACATCCTTTTTCCACCAGGAGCGGTACTTTACTCCTGCACGAATATCAACAGGCCCAGAAGCCTTCAAAACCGTTACTTTCAGGGTTAGAATACTACCTGGTCGGAAGGTGTCAGGAGATAGGATGAAATAGGAGCTGGAAAAACAAAGAATTGATCTTTAAATGATCTTTAAATTTGCGTAAATTAAGTAAGGGTTGGTAAATTAAGTACTTGTTTGGGTTTGTTAGTTCTCGAGGAAGTGAAAAGTTGAATAAGTACGTTGTAGGAGAAATTGACCCATGTTTTCCTTTCCTTTCCATAAATATTGCTAGTATACCACTTTTACAAAGTTTTGCGAGGTAATGACATCATGATTGTATCTGATGGTTATGATAATCATATTGACGTAACTCTTTGCAAAGGAAAAAGAAATTGGCCGGATTCACAAAAGGACTTTGACCATGCAGTTATGGAAGCGCACTGTTTCTCTCAACGTTGTTCTAGATATTCAAGTGCCAACTTCCTCATTGCCTTCTAAAGCCATCATTACAGGTACTAATATTTTCAACATTTTGGATTGCCTTCAACGGCTTATTTTCTCGCTTCTTCTAGATCATTCGGTCCAGTATACCGTGAACCTCATCTATGTACCTATAACTGTACATATGTAATTTCGTGAGGCCATTGAAACTGTCTGATGTATGCTTTTTCTATTTTGTTGCGCATTGAATCTTTCTGGATACAACTCATTGCAACTTATTTTAGTAATTTTGAAAAATAATTTTGAAACAAAAGAACTAGTTCTAGAAACTAGATCCATGATGGACAGTGTAGTGCTCGTTGAACTGATGAAACCAGTAAAGTATGACATCTAAATATATCTCCAAATGATTGGTTTATGTAATAAACCTACCTGATCCAGTATTACAACTGACTAAATATGGCGTAGATACACTTGAACGTATTGGCCAACACTGCACGCCAAGCACCAGGACACTCTATTCTCAAAACCATTATAACGAATTCTCAAATGTATACAGCCGTCCTTGCAAAGTTTCTTCGAAATTTATATGGGAATAAATTCTGTCGAAGAAACTATTTATACTGTTTACTATCCAAAACAATTTTGCAACTTCTATAAGCAAAATTTATAAATTTTGAAAAAAAATATTGACATTTCTTTTTTGCATTTGAGTCTTACTTTGTCACTTTGCAACAAAAACACATGTTGAAACATTTTTCCAAGGTGCATAATACTCGGTCTATAGTTACTAGAAACTATGCTTTGTCGATAAAAAACTAATACGCCATCACAAAACTGCATCTTAATCGCTAAATCCCAAAATAGTTTTAAGGACAATGTTCCCGACCAGTATTAGGAGAATGATGTTATTACAAATATAGTTAAAGTATCGTTTAGTACATTAAGGTTGCGTGATATCAACTGGACTGTCAAATCCGTCTTGGCCACACACACGCGATTGGGTACGGGGATGTCTTTGGATAGGAGCACTATCCCATAAAACGTTACTAAACAATATCGAAGTTGGATAGCTTCATTCCATTGCGAATTATATATGGTCTTTTATGGGCTTGCAAAAAATTGAGACAGATTTATATTGTTCGGAAAATTCTTTTGGTCACGTAAAATAGGTTAAAATTTCAAAGTGAAAAAAGGTTGTTTTTCGAATTTTTTTACCAACATTGTTTTCATAGAATGGAAAAAATTTCGCCTTATGTAGGCTCTAAGTGTGATGTAATTTTTACTATAGAATTTTTTTTTTTTTAAGTTTACTTCTCAGGAAAAGAAACCTGGCAAGAGTAGAAGTAACATTACATGAATTTCGTCAACAAGTTTCCTGCGACACCATAAAAACTGAAGTAAAGAAAACTGCACAGCGTGTACTTACTTGTTTCGGTAATCTGCGCTTTCAACAACCAAGAACAATCCAACAAATACCAAGACATCTTTCAGATATGCCATGGTCATTCTTTTCATGGCTCTTCTTTTCGTCAATCTTGACTGCTAAATCTTGTAAATCATGCAAGTATCTCGGTGTTCTAAAATGTACGGATTTTCAATTGAGTTTTTGAGTGAAATGCTTTATTCATCTCGTTCCCTTGTACTACTGTTGCCAGAGCTTCTGCGGTTTTCTTTATAAGGATTTTGAATATACGTCAAGGGCATTAATCAGTAGACTGACACAAGCACATGTTGTGTCCTATATACCTGAGATATACATGCCCATTAAAGGGCAATTGGTTGTGGGGTTACCAAATAATTTATAAATTACAAATAATTGCCGTCCATCCACGTTTTTGTTCAGGGAAAGGAGGCAAAAGTGTCGCTTTTTGGAAGAAAAAAGAGAGAAAAAGTTAGCCTCCGATGCAGCCGTTTCCGGCGGGAACGAAAGCGAACTACCGGAAACGGCTGCATGGAAGACACTTTCATGATGAATGTCACTTGACTTGTTGTGTCAGCAAAAAATCGCTGGAGTGGAGGGCGTGTGTAACTGAGAGTGGTTGTAAGCCCATAATGGAGGGAATCTTTTGCTTGTGGTAAAAATGCGCTATAGAACAATGGACGTGATTCCGATATAGCACCTTGCTTGGTTTGTTACACTCGTGGCTTTGAAAGTAAATGAAGATAAATGGGAGTCGGCCTACCTCGCTGCCAGTTTGCTTGTATTTTAAACCCAGCGTAAGACACTGCACCAGAACATTTCTTATACAGATTTTATTAACGCCAAACACACAAACCAAACAACCCAAGACGCGTGTATACGACATGTTTTAACATTATAAATATTTCCCTTGTTTGTGCACTGTTTCGCCAAGTAATAATACTCTCTGGTTCTAGCAAATGATACAGAAGTGACCTTTGCCGTTTTTTCCCTTAGGTTTCTGCTCGTTGGACGTTTGGAAGCTAAGAAAGCAGCAGCGTACGCCTGTGGTTGGTCTGGGAAGGGAAGGAAGTCTTTGCCACTCACGCGTAGAAAGATCAAAGCATTCTACAGAATTGAGGCTGATACCATCCCAGCCTGCGACTAGATAAATCTTCTTGTTAAACACAGCCGCGCCTGCGTTGGATCTTGGGACATACATTGATGGCATTGGAGTCCACTGATTGGTCGTAAAGTTGTACATCTCGACAGTTCTTAGAGTGTCGTTGCCATCGTAACCGCCCATGACGTACATGTTGTCCTCGGTTACCACTGCACAAGGAAAAGATCTGCGATCTCTCATTGGCTGGACTTCAGTAGAATTCCAAATATCCCTGGAGGTGACCAAACAGAGTTGAAGGTCAGCTACTTTGCTATTTTTTAGCTCTTACCATTTTGAAAACCATAATCAGCGTCTTGGCTGGTAAAACTCAAGCATAGCTAACTCGCACTTTGAACCCTGAAACGACTACGGTTCTGGGCTGGTGAAAGTCAGGGCACGGCTTTTCCATCCTTGAAGTTGAAATTGAAAGATAACAGCTTTTGCGGATGGGAAAAAAACGTGCAACCGGAAAAACTTTCTCGGATTAACCCTCTGGCATGGGCGTGACGTTTTCCATTTCAGAACACGTGTCAATATTCCGACTCATAAATACATTTATTTCAAAAAACGATGTCGCAACCAAGAGCGTCAAGCAACGAGACAAGACCGCAGAGAACGCCGGTATTTTTGCTTTAAATCTATTCATGGCGTATTTTCATTACTCGACTTCACAAATCACTCAACGCATGGCTGCTTTAGAAGACAATTTCATTACAGCTACAGTCAATTGCACAACCCATGGATAGATTAATTGGTAATTACGAGTACCGGCGTTGGCTGCGGTCTTGGCTTGTTACTTGAGCCTGTTGGTTGCGACAAAGTTTTTTTTAAATAGGTGTATATGGGTACAATTTAAGCAAAGCATCTTATTCTCAGCGGAGCGATACGTGATCTCAAATGGGACAACATTGCGGTCAAGACAGAGTACAAAAAGAGGGAACAAACAAAGTCTGCTCATGAGACTCTTTTTCACCGTTTCTTTACCTTGTGGTATCATATCTCTCAACTGTGTTGAGAATACTCGATCCGTCATGCCCACCAATGATGTAGATGAATTTGTTGTGGGCTACAGCACAAACGCAGCGCCTTCTCGTTGGCATAGGAGTGCGGGTTTTCCATCTGTCACCATAGAAAAAACTGTCAGCAATCAGTGCTCTTATGACTAATTTTTGACCAAGTATTATGCTTCTCTAGCAATTCCCTCGTGTTCTTACGAACCCTGTGAGTTATGTCTACACAGGGCGACCACAGGGCACGTACGCGCGCTTTTACTATTTCTTGACAACGGAACAGGAATATGAAAATCAAGAGGTTCCTTTTGAATACTAAGTATGAGTATCAATGCCACTGTGATAAATACGGCAAGTCGTAGTTGCCGGGGGTGCACTTTATTAACCAATATTTGCCATAATCATATGAAGTGCATATGATGACATGGAGAGCTATTCATTGGACCTTATGCAAGGTATTATGCTGTCAAATATCATCAAAGTACAGCGTTGTCTTGTAGGTTGGTATAATATACGTGATACATGTCGCGCAACATTGCTGCGCTGTGGGCAGAGTTATTGTTGTTTCTTATACCTCTTGAATGAATCAATATTTTTATTGGAACACGAGCAGCATTTACCCTTCAACCTGGAACGCGAAAATTTTGCACGTCAAGTTCATGCACCACGATCTTCTTGATCTATATTTCCCCCCGTTAATAATTGGGTGCCAGGTGGAAGGCTTTTAGAAACTGTACTTTCACACCCCTTTCCTCTGGATTTCATTGTACAATCTTTATCCGTCCATGTCTCACCTATTTGTTTGCACGTTGTAACTCTCCATAGTACTGACAGTCGATGTCCCATCAAAGCCCCCCACCACGTAGATGTTACCATCCACCTCAACCATACCGTGCTTGCTGCGCCGGGAATTCATCGAGGGTACGTTGTGCCACTGTTTTTCCCGTACGTCGTATCGTATCACTAGAGGAACACAACACGGAAATTTGAAAAGGCTTCCCTTCGGTTTCATCAAAAGGTAAGAGTCACAAAAGGTAAGTTTGAAAAACAATAGTCAAGTTAGTGCAATTTTCTCTTGAATCTCGAGTTTGCCTCGCACTGACAAACCTCTTTGCTGATCAAAGCAGCGCAATCTCATATATAATGTATACAATCTTGGAATGGCTGCGCTTTTGAATTTTTTACGAGATTTTTCCAGCTACTCTGAGTGATCACCTTTCAAAATCTAACAAGCAAAGCTTTTATTCGATCTAAAATTACGCACCGTCCTGGCTTTTACTTGTACGACACTCTGGAAACATATAATTGCGTATCCAGGTGTCGATCACGAGACCACAAAAGAGTGTGCTACTGCTTGTACATCTTATTTTTATGTTACCTGTATCTAGTGTCTCTGAGTTTATCGTTGAATATCCTCCGGTAATGTACAATTGACCTCCTAAGCACGATAATCCATGATACCCGCGATCTTTGGGTAGCTTTGGGAGATCGTTCCATTGGTTGGTGATGACGTTAAACGAAAATGCTACCAAACGCAAAACAAACATCAGCATGCTACCAAATAATTCTTTTTGAAAGACTGTGCATCAAGGCTATTAAGTTCCGCTAATCGTGGAGCGAGTAATAAAAACAGGTGGTTTGAAAAGAAGTAAAAATGTTGAGTTTCGCTTTTTGTCTTTTTGCTTCTCGTCCAGGTGTTGTCAAAATTGCGCAGTTTCTCAAAAGAGAAATCATGCAATTTGACGAGCAACATTGTTGCGTTTCAAGTAAATGTTGCTCGTATTATTAACCTAGTTTTTGATGCGGACTTTATTACACGAAGTAGAAGCTATTTCTACTCTCTGCAACGAAGAAAATGTGCGTGAAAGTGGAATACGAGCAACATTCGCAACGCATCAATGTTGCGCGACGAGTTGCACGATTTTGTTGCTCGTAGTACCGCACCTCTAATTCATAGTTAATCATGATCGTTTTTGAATTCCAACTCACCTGTGGTAAAGTTTGTAAAGTCACCATTTCCACCAATAGCAATCAGGACTTCATGGAATCTTTCATAATTCCGCGGCCTTGTCCTGGCGTTGTCCAGCGCGGATCTCCTGTCAGGAAGCATGTGAAAGTGTTGAGCTTCCAGAAGGAGTTCCCTACACTTTGGAGCCATTGTCATCAATTCTTCTTTCTCCACGACGTCCACAAGATAGTAAGGTGAAACTAAAGGCAGGCGAATTAGCTCCAACAGATCCGCGAAGTGTTCGCGTCTCCTGGGCAAGTCGTGGTAAATCCAGCCTGTAAGGGCTTCGTATATTTTTTCTTCATTTTCTACGGATATATCATCACTTGCCAGCAAAATAGTAAGATTCTTAAGCGAGATATTCTTAAACTCTTCGCTTTCTGAGACATGGACGAAGTTCATGTAGATAAAATCACTCGCAATGTGCCATAGCTCATTACAGGCGTAGGTCTCGGCAAAGGACTGTATGCCCAGGCAGTTGGTTACATTCAAGCGACTTTCCAAAAAACGACAGCACGCGTCTTTAACGGACTGCACGAGCATCAGGTTCGCGCCTTGCAGGATCAACTCGACATTATTCCAATCAAGAACGATTTCACCAGTGTAGATAAAATTGAGTATAGACTTCATGCTCTCTCCGCTGACACCTGTGATAGTGATGATCTCCTGGTTACTTTCTTTCATATTGCCGTTAAACATCGCTAAAAAGTAATCCGAACTCGCCGAGAGGATATTCCTGTGTGCGAGAAACTGCGCGTCTTCTACCTTGATGATGACATCGCACATGGCTCCGTGCTGCCGCAGCTCGTTTATTCTCCTCATCATCATTCTGGAATATTTTTCATCAAAGAACGTGAAAGTGTCATCTAGTTTGAATTCCGTGTCTTCTTCTTGTCCAGTCATCGCGACTTGTTCCAGTGGAACCTGTTCCTAATACATTGCAGGAATTGTACATTCCATCGTAGCAGGCCCGGGCGCACGAAGCCCAATTAACATTGATTGCGTCACCTTTGACATCGCTAATTAAGGGTGACGTCATTTAATCGAAAAGCGCGCCATATTGACACCGCCACAGGAAGGGTAAAACATCTGAAAAGAGAAGAGCGTTAAAAAATACCTTACTTTCGTGCCTGAATAACAAATAAAACTGCATTTTTTATTTTTAGAGGGGTTTGAACTGTTCTCCTGCAATTCAAACGTTCATGATATGCTCATCAAATGTGAAAAGTGCGCTATGGAATCCAAAAATGGTCTCTTTGGTTTGTGCCTCTACACAGTGTCAGACCCAGGCTTTTTCGCGTTTTTTTTATATTAACAGACATGTAATAATCCTTTTCCTCAAGAGAGCAGCTATAGTTTCTTTTCCTTATCGATGATTTTAACCTGTATTTTTCTAGAAAGATGCCTATGGGCTACTTGAACCTTATTTTTTGCCGAAATAAAAAAGTTCTTTTGAAAGTTTCTTTCGAGGACATTTTACTGTCCCTCCCCACCCATGTATAATTTACAGCTATTCGAACTGAGTGGAGACTGGGTCTGTAACAAGTACGCATGCGCAATCGTGGCTGATGCAACTCCATGTCGCATGTTGTAAAATCACCAAGAAATTAGAAATTGAAATCCGTTTTTTTCGCTTTATTCGCAATCAACACACTTTAACCCCCAACCATGGCCGAAGACGAAATGGTTAGTATATATTCAAACTCTTTCTGCACTTAAATGCAGGTTATTATGTATAAAAATGATATTTTTTGATGTTCTAAAAGTGGCATATTTGTCTCGTGGGTCAAATATTTCAACTTCATTGTCGTTCTTCTTGTCTTCAAGATGTTTGATCCCACCATGAAAAAGAAGAAGAAGAAGAAGAAGATCCCTTTAGATTTAGATGGACTTGAGGGAGAAGCAACCGTGGAGGAAAAAACTGATACTCCACAGGCGAACGATAACGAAGAACCCGAACCTAAAGGTATGAGATTGATGTGCTTGTTAGATTAGAGAGGAAAGAAAAGCTCCATTTCTCCCCGAAAGTTGTGGTTACATTTCTAACAATTTGTTATCGTAATTCATTGATATTGATTATAAATCCATCTTGTAGACGGTTATTTACTGATCGCCATTTGTTTATATGTTCTTGTTGAACATTATGAATTGTAACGAAATGCGAGCCACAATGCAATATAGTTTATTCTTCAAGGAATATCAAAACTTTTCATTCAAAAATAGGTATCACCACTCATTGAATTCTAAAGATGAAAACTTTCACCTTTTATGCTTTTGTTGTTGATCACGTATGAGTTTTATACCCGCGGAAGAAGTTGGCTTCCGGTCAGTTTGTTTGAAAGGCAACATTTTATTTCTGATAATAAATGTATTGAAATTTTTCTTAGCATTTTATTCAAGTATTTTGTACCAGCAAGAGTTTGTTGATTCCATTCTGTTGCTAGGCATTCAGCAAGGATAAGAGAAATATGTTGTCCTATTCAAGTACAAAAAACCAATTGGATTAGATTCAATATATTTTGATGTCTGACTGATGTAATAAATAAAAGGACGTTTATCAGTGCCATAGGCAAGTTTGGGCAAGAGCAGTGCAATGTTTTTGACAAGAGAACTTATTTTGCAAGGGTTGACACTACGTAAAAGTGCCCTGTCTAAATGACTGAAGATCTATACTAATTCATCGTATGCTGCATGTTGCAGATGTCTCATTAGACCTTGAAGACTTTTCTGAAATGAAGAAAAAGAAAAAGAAGAAAAAGAAAGTGTTTGATATGGATAGCTTGGAGAATTCATTGCCGGTAAGGGTCTGTGTAGATTGCCTTCTGCTGTCTGGTATACAAAGTAGACTACAAAAGCCTATGCACAAGTCCAATCGGGCAGCACCAGCCTATACAGGCAAATATTCTAAATGAATTTTCTTATTTTTCTTTTGTTTTAATTCAGGATACAGGAGATGGGAAGTCTGGATCAACAGAAACAACAGAAGAAGCCAACAATGCAGTAGATGATTCACAAGCTTTAGATGACCTTGATTTCAGTTTGCCCACCAAGAAAAAGAAGAAAAAGAAGAAGGTGAGAAAAATGGTACTCTGGACATAGTCAGCTAAATGAATTGTAAAAATAGACCTTTTCAGTGACATTACAATGTTTTCCCATTTCAAACCACGTGTCATTTCCTAGAGAATATGATTCTTTGTTTCAGTTGTTTCCATATGCATAGTGTCTTCTCATGCACAGCCGTTAAACAAAGTAATGATACTCTTGAGAATGACACGTGGTCTGAAATGGGAAAACACTGTAAGGTAACTGAAAGGGTCTATTGTTTACCATCACCAAGTGTTTTGCTATGCCTCAACATCATCCTCAATATCTAGTAAGAGTTACTAAGTGTCTGAAAACAGATGTTGCCATATAGTTCCATTTGCAGTTTTACTATAGTCCTTCTTAATACCGTATATACCCGTGTATACCGTATTTGCCGGTGTATAAGTCGACCTTTTGACACCTAAAATCGACCTTAAAAAATCGACCTCGACTTATACAC